>JASDQU010680704.1:828-14960 GCA_032191745.1 Picea mariana | reverse complement strand
CCTACAATATATTGACTCTATTTTCACAATTAAAAAACCCCCTTTATGAATGAATGTGACAAGATATTGGTCAACAAGGTGAAGGCCCCATGTATTCCAGTCTCTCCTAAATTTGCTAGCACATTTGTTGACTAGGATCTTGACTCCTCACAAAGACTTGTTTGGATTATGCTTAATATAGACAATCGTTTCCTTGGGATGTAGGCCAATATTTATGCCTCTAATGTTTTTAGAGAAAGGTATCCTTCTAGCGTTGGATAGTCAATGAACTTCTTGACATATCATGGCTTCTTTGTGAATATTTTAACATGGTAGAATTTTCTGAATACAAAGAGGGAGTGTTGCCAATCCACTTTCCCTTTGGTAAGAAAGAATCATGGATAGTATTATCGCATGATTTGTAGTTAGGGAAAATCCCAACCCAAACAACAAATGTGTGACAGAACCGGGGACACCTATCATTGTCATCTCAATAGATATCCTCCTCATTTTAGTGATGGACAAGTCCAACACAAGGGAGGATTCTTGGATGACCCTAAGAGAACAAGGAGCACAATGTTTGATGGCACAAGGGTTCCTTATATTGGTCAAGATCTAAGATGAATTTTGCGTATAGAGAAGAGAGTCTTTGGAGTTGATAATGGCTTCCAATGTTGTGTACCTACAAAACAATGTTAAACAAGCCAAACCAAGAACATATATGATGAAATAAACCCCAAAACAAGAGGGAAAACAAAAATAAGTCTTGTTGTCCCAAAATTGTAGCATGTAATAATGATATATCAACAACGACAGAATTATAATAGCTGCAAATCAGAGCATCAAAATCAGAGTATGATATTGGACAAAAAAGATTGTAATTAGTATACAATATTCCAATGCTTAAACCAAGATTTTGATGTCAAAAGAGAGTTGTAAAAGAGTGTTATCAACGATGTTTATGACATCCCTATGGTTGTAGAAACATTTTGCTACAGAATCAAATTCCAACCACTGAAATCAACAAGTAAACTGTCCAAATAATAACCCTTTATCAGTAGATTAATTATCACAACTCACAAGCAAATTTCAGCGGTAGAAAAGTGGTGAAAATATATGAGAAAGAGTGTTGTTGCAGCCCTAATGGATGTAGCTTAATTGTATAAGACTAATTACGTGGAAAAACAAGATGCCCTTGGTGTATAAGAGAGTCTCAAGCATGAACAATTCAAATCCAATTTGATCAATTTAAATCCCTCAATTTTCATGTTTATCAATGTAACATATACAGTCTCCAATGAAAAGATTAATGCCTTGTTATTGGGTGAATGGAGTCTCTTCCTTGGAAGCAAAACTAACCAAATATGAAGAATAAGTCTTATTGGGAGTTAAACCCTTATAAAACCCAGGGAAACAACAATCCTCCAAATCATCTAGCTTGGAATCCAAGATGAACTAGGGTTTAATCATTCTCTAGGGATGTAAACCCTCTTACTTCCTAGAGAAAATTAACCATAGCCAAGACTTGAAACAAGGGTGTAAACCCTCTTACTCCTTGTGTCAATCCTTGTAGCTTTTCAATAGCAAGGAAGAAAAAAATTTGGTGGAGGGTGTAAGCCCTTTTACTCCTAGGGTTTTAAGATATTTTTCTTGAATTTAAACAAGAAATATGACAATAAATTGCAGAAATTACTCACCAAATACAATATATAGCATGCAAGAAAAACCTAACTACCGAGAATCATCCAACGATTTTCCAAAGAAAACCATCCAAGAGAAGTCGCTAACCTTTAATGCTCTGATAGACAAATCTTTCATCCATTATGACAAGAAAAAGAGAGGATGAAATTGCAGACCAAGAGTAATTTCATGAGGGATGAGTTATGTCAAAATGAAAATGACTTGCCCCTATTTATATGAGGAAAACCCAAGTCATGTTTGTCCACAATTGTCCACTTTTACATTAAAACCCCTAATTTTAGGTCAAAACCAAAGTTACAATGCTAAATTAGCAAATGGATTTGCTCTTTTTCCCACATAGGCTACAAATTGAACAAAAATATTAAAATGATGACATGTAAGCCCACAAGGCTCCTCTCCAAGGTGGCACATGTGAAAGTAAGCCTCCAAAGGCTATGGCATCAAGCTAGGAAGTTTCCACGTCATCCCCAAATCAATCAATAATGTGGGGTCTCAAGCCCACAACACCACCAAGTGTACCAAACATGCCAAATGTTCCCTCAAAGGTGTGATGTCAAACTACCCAATAGGAATGTTTGGTCATAGGAGGGTGTAGTTCGTTCATGTGCTAGGAACATCATCCATGGTGCAACGTTCATCATCTTAGGCCTCCAATGTGTGGGATGCATTATCCATCCAATGGGATTTCAAGCCCCTATGAAGTTCCAAGTGGCTTAGTCCCTTCATGAATGACTTTCACCGGGAAAGGTCCTACAAAGACAAGAAATTACTCCCTCCAAGGGTCCACAATTCATATGAATCATGCCAAGTAATCCATATTTAATAAAATAACCACCCAAACAAGTGCATTAATTTTCCCTTTTCAAATTATACAAATTCTCAAAGGCCTTATAAACTTTTCCAAATTTATGTATGGGAGGGGTGTCATGATGTCCTATTGGGTAGGTAAATCCCCAAGTCAAGGAATTTTTCCCAAGAAGACCCTCTCTAGACCATGTAGTGAGTATGAGGTGGATTGGGGGAAGTAATTCTGGGCATGGGGTTCTTGACATATCAAGGGCTCATATTGTCTCATTTATGGGTTCCTTTGTGGAGGGTGTGTTGCATCCCTTTTTTTGCAATGGAACATTTTTCCAAGCCAGGTATTTTCCTTTCTTTTTTTTCATGTTATAAACATTGAGTGTTATGTGAAATGGAAAGAAAAAGAGAACCGCAATGCCACTTGAAGTTAGAACACACTGAGTTTCATATGCACTGGAAATTAAAGGACATTGCAATGCAATCCCCCATCAAGTGTGACACTTTTTTATTTATTTTATTTTAAAGGTCCTTTTTTTTATGGAGAAGCATTTCATGGCTCTCAAGACCTTAGGGAAAACATCTAGAAGGATATCTTATGGCTTTTGATTTTTACATTGCTATCTACAACACCTCTGGGCCTTCAACCCCTTCTTCCCATGAAATAAGGTACAAGCCCTTCTTGGGGTCAATGAACCCAAAAACTGAAAAGTTGAGGAAATGGAAGGGAAGAAGTGTGGAAAGTGGTATCTATGAGAGAGAATGGTATGATGACCCTTCAAGGAGACCCCCAGTAGCAACCATTTTCCCAAGGGTGTCCAACTTACTAGGATACCATGTCAACCACCAAGGTGAAATAAGGCCAAAGATATAATTTCCAAGAAAATGTTCCATAGTCAAGATAAGACTCTTTGCAACATGCTCAAATTCTTCAAATATTAAAGTGACACTTACCATGAGACTGGAATTGTTACCTCATGAAGTAAGACATGTTATCCTCTAGGGGCAAGTTGGTGTGGTGGGCGCTGCTATGTTGTGACGATGAGTGGTGATGCATGGTGGAGAGGAGGGGCTTTATCTACTCAATGTGGGCTTTGTAATCAATTTGGCTCTCGACACTCCATTTCTACTACATGCAGGCCTCGAGACATCATCTCCTTAGTTACCCCTAGGCTGGGGGGGGTAACATGTGGCTCCTACATGGGGATATGTGCTCATCGTAGAGCACATGAGAACCTCAACATCTCCTAGCATGACCTGTGCCTACACACTCTCAAGCAAAAAATTAGAGTATTGGAGGGTGTCTAGCTCACCCTTTATTCATATAAGAAAAAATTCAAAAGCTCAAAATTGACAACTAATTTTATTTTATTTTTTCATTTTTTTTAAAACTTCTAGCAAACATATAATGATTCAAGCAAATGCATCACAAAAATTATGCATAAATGCAAGAAAATCAATATGTAAATCATATAAAATGGATGCAACTAGCCTACAATGACATGAACAAACAAATTCAATGTAGATTCGGACAATAAGTATCCCTTTCAGACTTCTTCCCATCAATATAAGGGCCAAGCCATAAAATATCACTTTTCTTGTCGTACTTTAGCTTTCTCTGTCTTTTATCCCACATGAGTGCAAGGTTGACTTTGTCAAATTCAACATATGGTAGATATTAAATGTAAGGATGTGTGGGAGGATCTGCTTCGATCACACGTTTCATAGCTTGTTCTCTCTTTTTATTCTTCTTTCCCTCATATTTCTTGAGTATCTCGATAGATCTAGAGTCTTTTCCCTGGTATTTTGTAAGCTTATCCTCATACTTATTTGTCTTCAACAATAGTGTATCAATACAGTCTTCGCTCGCAAAAAATAAATCCCAAGGATCATAACCAATGACTTGAGGTGTCACATTGTATTCATAATCACTCCAATAGTCAGGGCTATTTGGATCAATTACATGATTCTTGGCAACCGATTGACTATACTTAATCTTAAATGTCCCATCCCCCATAGGGATATGTGCATGTGTCAGGTCCATACTGAGAAAACTACCAAGGGTATCGGTCCAACTCCTTGATGGGAGCATGCCCCAAGCATTTGGTACATCGATCATAACCACATTCATATTGATCTCGATGTGGGGGAATGCTTGTAAGTAAACATTCACGTCCTCTATGAGACCGTAAACCTTGAATTTCTTTGAATCGATGCCAAAAATGTTTCCATAAGGATGGGTTGTCCCCAAACCTAATTGTTTCATGAATTTTAAAGGCATCATGTTTGTTTAGGCCCCAAAGTCCAACATACAATTGTTTAAACGAAGACCATTTATGCCCAGATAAAGATAAAAGGGGGGTTTTCTTATCTTTGATTCCCATTATACATGGTATTTAAAATCATCGGAGGGTACCCTACTTCATCTTGTATCCTTAAATACTTCAAAAATTATTTCCTTACAAAGGGAATTTTGCACATCTCGACCATTGGCACTGTCATGTTCATCTTTCCAATCATATTGGGTACATCAATGCTGAGGTCAACATCCTCACTAGATGGTGCAAGTTGTGGAGGAAAATCATGAATAGGTGGGGGAGGAGGTGGTGACACCACCTTCGCTGCTAGAGGAGGTGATGTTGGTTCTTTGTCTCCCATGGAATATGTCAAAATATCCCTCTTCCTAAACCTTTCTTTTGAATCTTCATTCATTTGGTTGAAAATTTCCAACCGAACTCGTCTAGCTGCCCACTTTCTAACTTCTTCAAGATGTTCTTTTGTGATGCCAATGTATTCATCATCCTCGAGCATGTAAACTATATCAATGAAGCTCAATCGATTTGCAGATCATGTATCTTCTTCTTATCTCTGTCTCAGACACTCATGTTCACAACGAGGTTCTTCATAAGGCACACACCATGATGTTCCTTCCATGTTGACCATCCTGATGGGATTCAAGGTGTCATGTGCCTTTTCTTCTTGGTGTGGCCTTGGTTTCCAACCTGTGTTTTCCCTATGTTGTCTGATAAATCAAGTCCTTGGAGAAAAATGTTTCCTCTCCAAATTTGTCAACCTTTTCATGATCTAATTTTGGGTCGGGAAAAACTAGGTATTCATTTTATCAAACTTTTGAGCCAAAAATGTGACTAGATCCTATATATTGTTGGTTGACGTATTTTTCTTAGCTTATTCTCTGGCACAAGGGAACTAAAAAGGCTCATTTTTTGAGCTAATGAGATGTTCTTCAATCTGGAAAGTATATTATTTGGCCTTTACTAAATTATCAAGCATATTTTCCTTTAAAATAAATCCAAATTGTCCCTCAAAATAATTCAAATAAAGGAGAACAATTGCTTCTAGAGGGAATAAGTCCTTCAATATTTGGCTATATAATTTCTCTAATCTAGCATCGAACTCATTCATTGTTTCATTATCTTTATTTTAATTTGGTTGAATTGCATCAATAGCATTCCACTATCCTTCTTTGTTGTCCATCTCTTTTTGAACAATTTTGTGAAATCCTTATATGATTGTAAGTGATTGTTAGGTAAGCCTTTGAACCACTTTTTAGCATCTTCATCAAGAGAGGTAGCTAGTAACTTCATCGCAACATCTTAATGTTCGATAATGTTATCTTTCATATCCACACCAATAGCGTCAAGGTGTTCTTCGGGTGTAATAACATTGTTTCCAGTGAATTTGGGAAATCACTTGTGAGATTCTTTAGGCATGTTATTAGGGTATCCAGGGATGGTGGCCATATTCAATGGCTTGTAAAGGTTGTTATCCCAAGGACGAGCCATTAGAGAGAAAGGAATACTTTCTTGAAATAAGGTTTTGACCATGGGTGAATTATGAGGAAGTCTTCGTTGGTAAACTTTGGAAGGCTTAAAACTTCCTTTTTGAAGTGTCTTTTGGAAAGATGGGTTCTCGGGTTATGGAGTTGTCAGATGAAGTTTATGAAATTATCATCAAAATTGAAAAGGTAACTTCCTTTAAATGGAGTTTTCAGGCAATCTAAAATTAAAGGCTTTGGGATAGACTTTACAAGTGTCGTTATGGGATCGGCAAGGATTCAAAATCCTCCCTAGCAACGGCACCAAAAATGTTATTGCATGATTTGTAGTTAGGTAAAGTCCCAATCCAAATAACAAATATGTGACACAACTAGGGACACCTATCACTGTCACCTCAATAGATATCCCCCTCATTTTAGTGATGGTCAATTCCAACAAAAGGGAGGCTTCCTGTTTGACCCTAAGGGAACAAGGAGCACAATGTTTGATGGCACAAGGGTTCCCTATTTTGGTCAAAATCTAAAGTGAATTTTAGGGCTAGAGACTAGAGTATTTGGAGTTGATAAATGATTGTCAGTATTGTGTACCTACAAAACAATGTTATACAAGCCAAACCAAGACAATATATGATGAAATAAACCCCAAAAAAGAGGGAAAACAGTAAGAAGTATTGTTGTCCCAAAATTGCAGCATGTAACAATGACATATCAACAACAACAAAATTATAATAATTGAAAATCAGACCATCAAAATCAACATATGATATTGGAAAACAAAGCTTGGAATTAGTAATAGATATTCCAATGCTTAAACCAATATTTTGATGTCAAAAGAGAGTTCTAAAAGAGTGTTATCAACGGTGTTTATGACATCCCTATGATTGTAGAAAACTTTTGATAAGAAACAAATTCCAACCACTGAAATCAACAAGTAAACCATCCAAACAATATCCCTTTATCAATAGATTAATTATCACAACTCACAAGCAAATTTTAGTGGTAGAAAAGTGGAGAAACTATATGAGAAAGAGTGGTGTTGCAGCCCTAATGGTTGTAGATTAATTACTTGAAAAAACAATACGCCCTTGGTGTAGAAGAGAGTCTCAAGCATGAAGAATTCAAATCCAATTTGATCAATTTCAATCCATTAATTTTCATGTTTATCAATGCAACACATACAATCTCCAATGTAAAGATTAGTGTCTTGTTATTGGGTGAATGGAGACTCTTACTTGGAAGGAAAACTACCAAAAGAGGAAAAAGAAGTCTTCTTGGGAGTTAAACCCTTATAAAACCCAAGGAAAAAACAATCCACCAAATTGTCTAGTTTAGAATCCAAGATGAACTAGGGTTTAATAATTCTCTAGGGGTGTAAACCCTCTTACTTACTAGAGAAAAATAACCCTAGCCAAGCCTTGCAACAAGGGTGTAAACCCTCTTACTCCTTGTGTTAAGCATTGTATCCTTTCGATAGCAAGGAAGAATAATTTTTGGTGGAGGGTGTAAGTCCTTTTACTCCTCCTAAGGTTTTAAGATATTTTTCTTGAATTTAAACAAGCAATATGACAATAAATTGCAGAAATTACTCACCAAATACAAGAGATAGTATGCAAGAAAACCCTTACTACCAAGAATCATCCAATGATTTTCCAAATAAAACCATCCAAGATAAGTCTCTATCCTTTAATGCTCCAACAGACAAATATTCCATCCATTATGACAAGAAAAAGAGAGGCCAAAATTGTAATCCAAGAGTAATTTCATGAGTGATGAGTTGTGTCAAAATGAAAATGACTTGCCTCTATTTATATAGGAAAAACCAAGTAATGTTTGTCCACATTTTTCCACTTTTACATTAAAAACCCTAATTTTAGGTCAAAACCAAAAGTTACAATGCTAAATTAGCAAATGGATTTGCTATTTTGCCCACATAGGCTACAAAATGAATAAAAATAGAAAAATGATGGCATGTAAGCCCATAAGGCTCCTCTCCAAGGTGGAACATGTGAAATTAATCCTCCAAAGGATAGGGAATCAAGCTAGGAAGGTGCCACGTCATCCCCAAATCAAACAATAATGTGGGGTCTCAAGCCCACAACACCACCAAGTGTACCAAACGTGTCAAACGTCCTCTCAAAAGTGTGGCATCAAGCTAACCAAGAGGAAAATTTGGGCATAAGAGGGTGACGTCCTCTCCTCTTCATGTTTCTAAGCCTCAATCATGTGCTAGGAACATCATCCGAGGTGCAACATTCATCATCCTAGGCCTCCAATGTGTGGGGTGCATCATCCATACAATGGGATTTCAATACCCTATGAAGGTCCAAGTGGCTTAGTCCCTTCATGAATGAATTTCATCGGGAAAGGTCCTGCAAAGAAAAGCAAGTACGCCCTCCAATGGTTCACAAGTCACATGAATCATGCCAAGTAAGCCACATTTAATAAAATAACCACCCAAACAAGTGCATTAAGTACCCCTTTTCAAATTAAACAAATGCTCAAATACCTTGTAATTTTTTCCAAATTTAAGTATGGGAGGGTGTTATAGCACAAAAAGCCACACCTATGCATCTGTGACATGGCCTTACCTTTTCCCTAGATTGCTAAGAAAAATACCAACTTTCCTCATCAAGGCTATCTAAAAAACTTGACATTTGTTGATATCGGTGGGTTCCTTTATGAAACATGTGGACATATGCGCCTTGCAAGCTTGTAGCCCACGAATGCTCACAAAAATTATGAAAAATAAAATATTTCCACAATTTCAGGTGGGTTTTTTAGTTGGGCTCATTTTCGCGTCCCTGAGCCCGTACTAAATGGATTTCAACCTCCCCAACCTCTTTGGGATGGCATAAAAGCACCATTGATGGAAAATATGAGGACAAGTCTAATGGTGCAAGGTTATGTTGTTGAGATCTAGCAAGCTTCCCTAATCCTTTCATGCTCTCAGTAGCATCCCATGATATGGAAACTCCTTTTCCAGTATTCCTTCATCTCCTATATATCCATAAGGTGTGTTACTATCCTTATTGGATTATCTGAGGAAGAGCCTAGTTGTTGAGTTGATGCTTGAAGGACTTGTGGAGGAACCTAGATAGTTGGCTCCAAACCAGTGTCAGCAATTGAATCAGGTTGTAACCAACTTTCACATATTGCTAATAATAGAAGAGTTTTATTTCCATCCTATATTATGTTCATTGCAATGTTATATGTTGTTATTGTTCATCTATGCTTTGATTTATACACTTGATATATGTTGCTTGAACCTGTCTTGGTTTCCTATTGTAGGCTAGTTCTGGCAAAGACCAGGAGCGGGATCGACATCAAACAAAGGGTTTAAGGTGCAAGTATTCGCCTTTCTCTTTCCCTTCTCTCTCCTGGCGAAAAGTAGTTATTTCTTGTTTGCATGCTTGTTTTTTAGGGTATATTCTAGTCTTCTTAATTTGGTCATGCTCTAGTGTGACTTGACCCAAAGTCGTGGGGGGGGATTCCTTAATCAGAGGGGTGTCATGATGCCCTATTGGGTAGGTCAATCCCCAAGTCAAGGAATTTTTCCCAAGAAGACCCTCTATAGACCATGTAGTGAGTATGAGGTGGATTTGGGGAATTACTTTTGGGCATGGGGTTCTTGACATATCAAGGGATCATGTTGTTTCAGTTATGGGCGCCTTTGTGTAGGGTGTTTTGCATGCTTTCGTTTTCAATGCAACATTTTCCCAATCCCTTTATTTTCCTTTCCTTTTTTTTATGGTATGAACATTGAGTGTTATGTGCAATGGAAATAAAAAGAGCACCACATTGCCACTTGAAGTTAGAACACACTGAATTTCATATGCACTAGAAATTAAAGGACATTGCAATGCAATCCCCCATCAAGTGTGACACTTTTTTATTTATTTTCCTTTAAAGGTCCTTTTTTTTTATGGAGAAGCATTTCATGGCTCTCGAGACCTTAGGGAAAACATCTATAAGGATATATTATGGCTTTTGATTTTTACAGTGCTATCTACAACAACTCTAGGCCTTCAACCCCTTCTTCCCATGAAATAAGGTACAAGCCCTTCTTGGGGTCAATGAACCCAGAAACTAAAAAGTTGAGGAAATGGAAGGGAAGAAGTGTGTAAAGTGGTATCTATGAGAGAGAATGGTATGATGACCCTTCAAGGAGAACCCCCAATAGCAACCATTTTCCCAAGGGTGGCCAACTTACTAGGATACCATGTCAACCACCAAGGTGAAATAAGGCAAAAGATATAAATTCCAAGAAAACGCTCCATAATCAAGACATGACTCTTTGTAACATGCTCAAATGCTTCAAATATTAAAGTGACACTTACCATGAGACTAGAATTGTTACCTCATGAAGCAAGACTTATTTTCCTCTAGGGACCAAGCTGGTGTGGCGGACGATCTTATGTTTTGATGATGAGTGGTGATGCGGGGTGGAGAGACGGGGCTCTATCTACTCAATGTGGGATACGTTGATCAATATGGCTCTTGGTACTCCATGTTTGCTACATGAGGACCTCAAGACATCGTCTCTTCAGTTACCCCTAGGCTGGGTGGGTAACAGATAGCTCGTAAGGCTTTCCATGGTCTATATGATATGAATGGGAACCACACACATGATTCAACAAAATCTTGGTTTAGCTATACCAACCTTTACAAGAGCACTAAATTTTTTTATTAGGAACCGAATAGAGCTCTTCTCTTTGACCATAATTCATTTTATTTTGATGCAAAAGGTGGTCACTTGGTGTGCACATTTCCCACAACCACTCTCTCTGACCATCAACTGAATTGGTTCTCTCTTTCATCGGGTGCACAAAAAATGCATTTGCCAAGAACTCGTTACATCCTCAATGTATCACATCTCTAGAGTCATAGTTTCCTTTCATGTAGTCATACTATTTGGAATTTGGTCCCTTGGCCATGTGGAGTCATATGTTGGATCCTTTGGTGGAAGGATTCCATTTCATGCATGATGGAATTTCTTAGGAACTACAACTACCAAATAGAAAGAATTGGAAGGTAACATAACATGACCATGTGGGAAGAAGTGAAAGGGTCACAAAATGAACTACTTTGGTCTCCTTATGATGATGATAAGAAAATGCATGAGATGAAATTATGGCATATTCTTTAGCTGGATGATTCTTATTGAGAGATAAGTTCCCAAATCCATGCAATACTCGGTTAGATTAGAACAAGTGATTGGCATACCAAATCCTTCTTCAATGCATTGGCCTCCAAAGAGGTGAGTGATCATATATCAATGCTTAAAATGACTCATGGTCATATCATAAATATTGAAGCCATTGAATTCAATATTTTTGAACACTACAAAGTGATATTTCATGCCCAAGTTCCTAATGAGGAAAGGTGGGTAGCTATTAAGAATTACCTTGACCTTGCAGTTTACAAAGTTTCATAGCATTAACAACGAGCTTGTGATGTGTTGTTGCCACTTGATGAACTCAAAGCCATAATGCATGATATGGAATATGGAAAATCTTCTATATTAGATGGAATTCCATGTGAATTTTACAAATCCATTTGGGATCTTATGGGATTAGACTTGTGCAAAGTCTATCATGAATCCCTAGTATATTAATCCCTAGGGACCATGTTAAGCCAATATGTCATCAAATCCATATGTAAGGTTGGTCACTTGGAGTTCATTACTAGCTAAAGACCCATTACCCTACTCAACTTGTCATACAAATTTTGGCCAAATCATTAGCTTTAAGAATCAAATTTATCAAAAATTATTCAGCTTGAGAAATCAAGGTTCAGTAAAGGGCGCTACATTTTAGACAAAATCATTGTTTTGTGGGAGATTATGGAGTGGGATAGATCATTCACTTGGAATTTTTTTAATTGAAATTGACTTTGAGAAAACCTATGGCAGGGTTGACTTTTATTTGGCCATTTTGAAAGCATTGAGGATTGGACCTTATTTTAGTCCTAATGTAGAACCTCCTTTGTCGATGCCTTTTAGCCTTGTCTTTCCATCAATCATGGAAAATTTGAAGAAATTGATTTGTTCTTATCTATTATGAATGGTTGCTCGTTATCCTCAGCCCTCTATGTGCTAGCCACTGAAGCTCTGGGCTATTTATTCAACTACTAAGTTAGTCTATGTATGGGGAGAGGAATTCCCCTTCTAGAGCCTAATTTTGGTCATCTTGTTAATGGGTACATTGTTGGTGATTCATTTTTTACCATTCTTGAAGATTAGACCTCTTGGGCCAACACTACGGACTATATTGATACTTTTTGCATGGATTTTAGCTTGAATATTCAATTGGAAAATATGCAATGTTGTCGAAAAATCCAAAGGAAAATGCTTGCTTGGCTCTTTGAACCAGGATTCAATGGGGGGGAATATTCAATTTTTTAGGTATTTCTTTCGACTTTGGATCTTCCCCCAGGGACCTCTAGGAGGTTGTATTCCAACAGGTTAAAAAGAATATTGAGAATTGGATCCCCAATCCATGGGGTCTGGTTGCTGAATTCTATATCTACACAAAAATATTGGTAGCCACTCATGTGTACTACTCTTTTTACTAGGTTCCTTCACTTGCAACCTATTATCGGATGGAAAAATATATTCACTCCTTTATTTGGGATAAGACAAATCAAATCAAGGTTTTTCATTATGTTAATTGGGAGCTCTGTTGTACTCCAAGTGAATATGGGGGTCTAGGAATTATCAAAACTCAACTCCAATCATATGCCTTGTGTGATATGTGGATTATTAGAGTTTTTGATGAAAAAGAGGCATAAAATGTTCTTTTTAGGTTTTAGGTTGGCCAAGTTCCCCCCTACAAGAAATTTTCTTGGAAGGGGCTCCCTTTGGAGACTTTTCTAGTCATTCATGTTGTAGTTAAAATCCAAAGGTTTGTTTGTGGTTCACAGCATTTGGAAAACTTGGGAGGCCACTAAAACCTTTCTATCTTGGAAAGAAGTAACATTTTGGAAAATTATTTCATTAAATTCCCACTATCTCTAGTGGTCTCCACTCATTTGTGTTGATGGAAATTCACTAGCCTAATACCCTTGGTTTTTGGCCCATAGGTTTTATCAAAAATGGGTTTTCATGTTGAATGATTTGGTCACTACTTAAACTTGAACATGGATTCCCTAGTCTCATTTGAAGCCTAAGTTCCACCTAGCCAACTCAAGTAAGATTGTTGTGGAACATATGTAGAGTTTTATTGGAGACCATTCTACTTCGAAGCTTGGCATCCCTACATTGAGAGCATGGAAAAGGGATTGGAAGTGGGGTGAGACCACAACTTTCATGAAATACAGGTTGACCATGGGATACAAGTTCCTTTACTCAAATACGATGCTCAATGGTCATGTAAATAAGCTTAGAAGTTGAAAGTTGAAATCCAAATAGAAAACTTGATTATTTAGGCTACACAATATCTATGAGCTTGTTTTATAACCTAAAAAAACATTTTTGTCTAGTGTCTTTTTTTGGGGGGAATCCCCTTAGATAAAATATTAACTTACCTAGAAATACATAGCCCGTAATTCCCTCACTATAAATGGCATGAAACCTTGAAGCATGTGTTCTAGTTCTGCCTGCTAGCTAAATATGCTCGAGAATGGGTGGAGTCCCTTTACCAAAAATATCTTCTTACTTATTTATTCTAGTAGGCTTCCTTTCTTGTTGATTGGCTACCCTAGGCTCTGGATTTTAGTTATGCTTGGTTTTTTACTCAGGTTGAGATTTTATTTTGGTTGTGGAAAAAAAGGGATGATGGTGTATTTATTTATGTTGTCACATTAGGTTTCTTTTGATATGATGGTAGTCTAATCTATACCAACTTATCCTTGCATATTA
>JASDQU010680703.1:60661-71343 GCA_032191745.1 Picea mariana | reverse complement strand
TACGAGGCCTAGACTCATATACAGCATGACGTTTCCATAAATAAGGTTGGCCCAAAAGAACATCACAAACTTCAAGAGGAGAAACATCACATAATACCTCGTCTTTGAAGGGATTGATGCCGTACGATAGTCGACACTGTTGGTTGACACTGAGATCGCTTCCTTGGTAGAGCCATCCAATGGTGTAGGGTTGTGGGTGCAGCATTGTTGGCAGGGTGAGCCGCTTCACGACCTCTGCTGAGATGAGGTTCTTTTGGCTACCGCTATCAACGATGAAGTGCAGCAGGGTGCCTTTTACCCACATCTGTGAATGGAAGAGGCGCTCTCCTTCTTCTAGCTCGTCTGGTTCACCAAGCTGGAGCTTGGTGGTAGCAACGGTGGCACTAGGTTCTGTGTAAATGATCCATCTTCCCCTTTATGGTTCTGGCTTAGAGTCAGAATACGCATCTGATTCATATGCTTTCACTTCGGCCACCAGCGACTGCTTTGAGCAGCAGTCAACAGTGTTATGCCAAGGGCTCTTATGGAAGTCGCACCACTTCCCAGTATCTTTCTTTGTCTTTTCGGTGTCCTTTGCTTGCGGCTTGGACTGGTTGTCCTGATACTGTCCGTCTTTTCTCTGTCCTTTGTTCTGTGGGTTGGGGTCTCCCTTTCCCAGCTTTTGTTGTGAGGGGTTCCCAGGCCCAAATTGTCGCGTCTTTTGTTTGAGCTTCTGCTCGATTTTGACAGCATATCGGTAGGCCACGCCCAAGGATGAGATTTCCAGAAATTCCATTTCAGTCTGGATGTATCTATGCATAGCACCATGATACTTGAGAAGCATATGTCACTCCGAATCTTTGATACCCAGCTTGGTGCATTAGGTATGGAAGATATTTGTGAAATCTGGCGCTGCTTGGTCTCTTTCTTGCCACAGTGTGGTCCATTTGGTATACAGGTCGTCATAACTTCTGACAGGGTAGTATTGTTCCTTAATAGCATCCTTGAAGGATTCCCAGGTGGTCGTGACTAAAAATAATGAGGTTTCCTCTGTTTCCTTTTGCTCACAGAAAGTTTCCCACCGATCTTTGACATGGGGAACGACTTTGAGGAGCGCAAAAGTAATCTTTTCTCTATTCAAAAAGTTATGGACAGAAAAATACCCTTCTAGTAGATTCAACCACTTGTCTACAACATATGCATCTATCTGACCTTCAAATATAGGAATATTGAAGTTTATTTGTACCTTGAAGGGGGTAGTGCCTCCATTCGAAGAAGATGCGTCGTCTTTTGGTAGCCGCCGAAGGATTTGCGCGAAACTATCCATCATATTGTTCCTCTGTTGCATGAGGGCTTCCTCAATCAATAGTTTGAAAGGATCTCTTGTCCCTTCATCTTTTTTTTCTCCTGCCATGAGAGGTCTCTTGGGCGTAGGAGAGCTTCTGTCCTCCAGAGAAACAAGCTCGAGACCCAACTCTTTGTACTCCGACCTCATTGGGGACATGCATTAAGACGACAAGGAGCAGACCACTCTGATACCACTGATCTGGATTTTATGAGAAGAACGAAATGAATACAAATTATCAACAAGTTCTTAACACAAAATAACAAAGATACAGTAAAACTGGTTTTCTATTCAATAACGAAATAAGTTGAAACTGTAAAATGCAGCAGAAACAAGCTTGTTGGAATGGTGGTGGCTTATCTCTGAGAAGAGATGTGACGGTTGCGTGCATTCGCAAGAAGAAAATTACAATGAGGCTCTGAAGAAATTTTTACAATAAAAAATAATTCCAAAAACCCTAGACATCCAAAAACCTAACCCTAGGAGGTGAAGCGCCAAAAGTCTTGTGGGCCCCGTTTGGGTAAGTTAGTACATCAACTTCCCGGGGTCGTAACGTTTGCATACGATCTCCGTTTTAGGCGAGTGATAGCCCATTGGAAAGGTATCATCAAGGAGATTCATTTTATGGGATCAATCATTCCTTCAACTATCTTTGAGAAGCTCGATCTTGAAAAACCTTCATTTAGGCCCTCAAAATGGCCCCGGAAGTTCAAACTACTAAAAATAGTAAATTGTCAAAATTGTCAGAAAACTGTTTTGAGCCAGTTGGAAAAGGTGGGTGGCCACCGATATCCATCTAGATTAGTTAGAAACAGTTTTACCAATCGAATGTGAGATTCCCTCTTTGAATCTCACTATAGAACTCCTACCCCATGCTTTTGTTGAAGAAGAACGATTTTTATTTCTAACGGAGATGGATGAAACCCATCACGATGTTGCTCTCATTAACGAGACATATCAAAAATGCATCAAGACTCAATACGATAAGTCTGTCCAACCTCGCGCTTTCACAGAAGGAGACCCAGTCCTGGTCTATGATCAAGATCATGACAAACTTGGTGCAGGAAAGTTAGAACCCATGTGGCACGGGCCATACATTGTAAAACATGTCTTATAGAGAAGCGCCTACAAGTTAGTGGATTACGATGGATTATCTCTCGGTGAGCCCCAAAATGGGATTTACCTAAAGAAGTATTATGCACAGAATATCTCGCATGTGTGCTTTGTACATTATTGTACTATATGCATTTGGTTTGGTGTGTCTTTACTTTTGCGTGCATGAGTTTTGCCCCATTCTTTAAAAGTTGATTATAATTTTCTTTGCACTTGAATGTGCATATGTCATCATCCTTTACCATATATTTTAGGTTTGCGGATGACATTGGTCGACATACCCAGAATATTGCTTATGCAGCTTGGGTCATTTACCACTCTAGCGAGTTAGTGAGTTCAGGAGGAATTTGTCTCGGATCTGTAACCAATAAAGTTGCATAATATCATATTGTCATTGGACTTTTAACCGAAGCTTCTTCTCTAGGTATATCTCAATTGATTATCAACCTTGATTCTTAACTCGTACTCTGTCAACTAAACCGTGAATACGTTTTTTGTAATCCAGTTTTGCTACGTCTTCATCTAAAGGTTCGTAGTCTGGAAAGATCTTTTAAATTTCTAGAATATAGACATATATCGAGAGAACTCAATACGACTATGGATTTGTTAGAAAATTATATGTTAGATTGGTATATTTTGCATAGATAAACATTTGGGACATGAAGCATGTAAATAAAAAAACATCACATAAAACAAAAAATATAATACAAGTATCCACCGCACAACTCGTATATATATATATATATATATATATATATATATAAGCTTGAGTATAAATATTGAAATTTTAGTCAAAATACATCGTCCAAAAATTACATAGCAGGGAAAAACCTGGGCCTTTATGCTCAACATAGCACACAACTACTCTCGCCACTCGTCGTAGCAAATGACTAAGACCTTCAAGTACCCCAACTGTATGTCTTTGAAGATGTAAGGGTACATCTTGTATCCTCATGGAAGGAACACATATGGTCAAACCATAGAGGTTCCTCTCCACCTCTCGGAGTCCTCCTACTCCGACGTCAACTTTTGTTGTTGCCTGAGCATCTCCACGACGTCCTAGTGCTGGAATATCCACCGGACATGACACATTTATGTCTGCATGATGAAAACAAATGACTTATATCCCTCGTCGTACAACAAAAAAACCTATAAAAACAAGAAATATTGTTACAAGGTTATGATCTTTTGTACCTAATGCATCCCACTGTGTCTCCTCGAGAAGCACTAAATATCTGTTGCCCCTAAAGTCAACCCCAACATATGAGAAGTCCTTTATAACGACAAGTTGTATCCTCCACCATGCAAACAAGTCAACTGTAAAACGAAAGTTTGAGGGTTCATTTCCCAACCTAGGTGAAAGACTCGTCCACCGCTCCATACAGGGCTTAATCATGGGGTGTGTTATCAATGCAACATGTGCTTGCATCTATGGAACTCGCTCTAGGAAAAATGAAACTAAGAAAGATCCGTACCCAAATTGTTTATGCCTTCCTGTTTGACACTTAGAGATCTGCTCTTTGATATTCATTAAAAACCCTGCACTCCAGTTAAAGATCCTGGGCTCCAAGCACTGAATAACATATGATATCTGAGACTTGGAAGCAAGGTGAGCACTGGTAATTCCTCCCAGTTTTGTGATAGCAAAGAGAATGAATCATAGAGATAGGTCTATTACATCTTTAATGACAATCCTCCCTCCTACCAAGCGTGACCCCGGTACACAATACTGGGCAACATATGCCTCTGTCGACCGTGGAGTAGACCAATGTCCAGAAAAAAGAATATGTGCTCCCCCTCCTTGAGAGCCCCGTCAGAAAATACACGTCGTCCACGACAATCTCAAGCATGTGTGATCCTATCTGGAACACTTGCTCATCGTTGTCCCATAACCCGATCAAATACTCGAGTAAAAGGACTTCTTTTCTCATATTTTGTAGCTTGAAGTACTTTAGCAAGCTGCAGTTTCGTAGAGCTTCCCTCGCTTGAGGGTGTTGTAAGGCAGCCATATCATCGAATTCATGTTCTCGTTCCTTCCATTCAATCATGATTGGCTATGTGCAAACCTGCAAATTCACGAAAGAATCACATTAGCCAAGTTTTCAAAGAAAATAATTCTCTTTTTACAGCCTAAAAAAACAAAAAAAAAAATAACTTTTACGCCCAACGCTCCTTGGAGGGAAAGAACAGAGCGCTAGCACTCTCCAAGAGAACATACCAAGGCGTTGAAATCTCGATCGGCACCCCCAGTGATTACTTAAGGGAGTGTCGATCATGTTCGGTGCTTTAGGGTTTTCGAAGGAGCCCAAGCTCATAAATTAAAGGCTGAAATTAGATTTAAAAAAAACATGCAAATGGACAAGAAAGGTCAGAGAACCAACCTGATCCAGACGAAATCATGAATGGTCGCATGTAGCTCCCACAATCAACGCTTGAAAATTACTCCAACAGGGGGGAAAAACTCAAAGAAAAAGGAAAATAGTAAAACAAAAGGTGAGAATGACTTGCTTTTGTCCTAATTGATTTTTGGTATGTCCAAATTAAGTCATTTACACCCCTTTTTCACATTTATAAAGTTTTATTTTTGAGTTTTTGTCGATTTTAAAGAAACTGCTAACAATTTTTTCCCAAACCAACTTGATTATGCAGAAATTTACAAAGCAACGATTTTTTGATGACCTTGTGACACTATTGAGCAAACTTTGTCATACTTCACGCTCTTTAAAAAATGAAGAGACATATGTTGGGCGGTGGGTTATCACTTTTTCGGTCCCAACAAACTAACTACGAAAAATGAACACTCTAATCAATCTCGACTAGAAGAGTTATTTGTTGCATCGTTTTATACTTTTTCAGACCTTGGAAACTAAAATTATGAAAAAGGACAACCCCAGATTCTTCTTTAAGTTATTTTCAAAGTCCCTAAACATGAAAAACAACCGAGCTTTCCTTCTATGGACATGCAAAATTACACACTAAAGGACCCATCTGGGGACGAACCCTTACTTCTTCCATTTTATTAGATAAAGGAAGAGGAACTTACCGAAGGTGAGTTGTATCGAGCATGTTTTATCCTCCTTAAGCTTGTTAAATAAAAAAAAGGTGCTCGTCTATCTGGATGGGGGGAAATTTTGAAGGAAGTGGGTCAAGTTTCTTGAAAACTTTTCAGGGAGCTCTTGTGGTCGCCCTTGAACACGACACTTGTTTTCACTTTTACCATACACTTGGATAATCCATTAAGCCTCTGTACTGAACCAATCCTATGAGTGTTTCTACTCCTTTGACCCATCCAAAGAATGCCTCAACACTCGTTGCATTATGTTTTGGTCCACTCTGAGTCTATGTTGCCAAGTATTACATTGTGCCTCGGTGTTCAAGGGAAGTCTCTGCCTCAAAATAGAACCACCCACAAAGTCTCTAGTTTTCATACTCGTGTCAGTCCACTTTCATCTACTATATCTTATCACCCTCTTGTGACAAGTTTCGTGTCAATTGATGGGGGATACATCAATGCCATCCTTCGACGAGTCTTTACCTGTTGACTTCAACAAATTATCCGAGAAAAAGATTTAGGAACACATCAATACCTTGGGACCTACATGCCTCAATGGCAGGCCTCCTCGCATTCGGCTGTGGGTATTCATCAATGACCCCTGACCGACTAATTCCACGAATGTTCGACTTCAACTCAATTTTCACGTTTGTTGGATTGCACTTTAAAAGTACCTTGAAAATCATCGACATCAATGGTGATTTATCTCGCACTTGTTAACGATATACCTCAATGACTGGTAATCAAGTGATTTATTTCATGTTTCGACATCAAATCACCTATTCACATGGACAAAATCGTACTGTTATAGGATCGAGACGAAGACCTTGGGTTAAGTATTCATCTACATATACACTTTACCCAAGTTGCAATGGTGATTATCCGACTGATATACTTGTTTTAACATAGATCCACTTTGTATTGCTATATGGCTATGTTCTTGTCACATTGTAGCTCTACTGTGTATTCTTTCGTGGCTGCGGTTAAGTCAGGTCATAGAGAGATGGATCCACATTATATCTCTAATGGCTCTCTCCTTAGTCAATATCATCATGGATCCACAGTGTATTTATTGGTAGTCGTACTTTGAATCATTTGTATTTTGAACATAGGTATGCTTGCCTCGGGAATGGAACACATATTAACATTGTTTGATGGTTGTCTATAGCTTCTACCACGTTCTCCAATTATATACCCTTGCTTCGAAGAATATACAAAGTGTTACACATCAAAATTTATCACTTCGACAGTGTCACATTTTCATTGTCGTAAGTGTCGCACTTTTGTTGCAAGTGTCGCATTCTCTTTCCCTAAGTGTCGCATCACGAACGACACCATGAAAACACTTGCTACAACCCCTAAAACATGTTAGAAGAAGAAACATCGTCATCTGACAGTCGGAACAAATGTTTTTCTAGGGAATTATTCATCTTGGTAACTTTTTGGAAGATCAACGCTCCCATGCTCATACACAGGGAGCGCTAGTGCTCCTTGTCCATCTCATGGGAAGATTTGTAGCGCTCTGTTGCCCATTCTAAGGGAGCACTGAGTTGGTTGAGGAAATCTTGGAAGAAATCCCATTTTCTTCTAAAAGCAACTACGAATGGATCGAGTTAGTTTGGCTCAAGTCTAACTCCAGGGATGCATCTAAGGAAAATATTAGAACTATTGGAGCCATATCCTCAATTAATTCTAAATATACCTAAGGTAGTTGAGCCTCTCAAAGCCTATAAATGGAGGCATTCCCATGGTGAAAACGAAAGGAGAAAATCAACAAAGCATTGTTATTTTGATTTTGGATCTTTCGAGCAAGGGTGGACAAGGAGGACTTGGAGAGGTTGCTTCAACATCATCTAAAGATTGTAAGTTTCCTTTTGAAGTTCTCATTTAATATACTTGGCCTATTTCCTTCAAGTATGTGGTTTCATGTGCTTGTCTATGTCTAATTTGATTTGCATAGATGAATTTGCTTTGCCTAATCCATTAGAGTAGAAGGAATTCATTTGTTTCTTATTGTTCATTGCAGGTATTGATTTGCACCAGAAATTGGATCAAGTTTGCGGATAGGAGAAGCTAGGACAAACGTCGTAAACATAGTACATCCTACTTTGCCTTCTCCTCTCTTTTTCGATAAGCAAAATGAGTTTATAGGAATGGTAGTGTCCAAATGATTGTTTCTTTCTTGGTATAGGGGTCAATAATCCAAGGGAAATTTCACCTGTCTGTAAGGAATATTTTCGTAACACTTATGATAAACATTGTTCGATCATACGTCACACTTACGACAAAACTTGGTCGATTGTACGACACACTTACGACAAAACTTGGTCGATCGTACGACACACTTACGCCAAAACTTGGTCGATCTTGCGATGAATGTACAAAGACAATGGTTGTGGACATTGGTCCATTGTGATCCACGTTTGACGTAGGTTAGTCGCTCTTACGATGCACTAGCGATGAAAACGTGTTCAATTTGGGATGAACTATGGTCTATGGTACAACGGACATTGGTCGATCGAACGACAAACCTATGATGAAATGGTTGTGGACATTGGTCAATTGCGATGCATGTTCGTCGTAGGTTAGTCACTCTTACAATGCACTAGCAAAAAGAACAAATTGGTTTTAGGACGTACATAGGTCGATGGTGTGGCAAACGTTTGTGTCTGTCGTGCGACGAAACATGTGTTTGTCATATGACGAAACATGTATCTTCATACTTGCAACAGATGCAACGTGATGAAAAACAGGTTGTAGCCTTCGTCATACTTGAGATGTTGTGGTGACGAACCTACATCGGTAAACTGTCGAAAAATGGGCCCAATGTAGTATTGTTAAACCTGCTTACCATCTAGGATGAAGCATATTAACGCACAATACCATTTCGCGAGAGACATAGAGGAACACAAGAAGGTAGACACTTTGAAAAACATAGTAGACTCTTTGACCAAGCATGTGAGTGCCAAGAAGTTCTCTTGGTCTAGAGAAGCAATGGGCATTATTTCCCTGGGTCAGTGAACGCAAGTTCAATTTTTCATGTTTATGTAAAGAAGACAACAAGTGGGAGAATTTTGGGTTGTTATATTATTTACAGTGGAAACCCAATCAACTGATTGGCTAGTAAAGGTTGGCCAACTGGGTGATTAATTGACTAGATGGTTAAGTCAAGTCGAAGGTCGATTAGAAAGTCGACTAGAGGTCCACCAATGCTCGACTATTTCGTGGTAGACTGGAGGTCGATTGGTGTTCAACTGGTTCGAATCCAACTCGATGGTCGAAAGGTGGTTGACTGGTATTCAACTGGTGGTCGAAACCTACGATAGAATCCCAAGATTCACGGTATCACAACCAATCATCTGCATGGATCTGTATCTTTTTTGGGTGCCATGAATTAGGATTTTGCTTGTTGTAGATCCCTATAAATAATACATTATGTAATGTTTTCTAGGTTACTCAACCCAGTGCTTAATGTTACTTGGTAAAAGAGTTGTGAGTCTGTAATGGTCATGAATATGAAGTCAAAATGGTTGTAGGGTTGTTCTTGTGGTAAAGCAAGAGAGTAGGATGATGAATTGGTATTAGGTGTGGACCAAGGTTAGTCATGTAACTCATTATTCAATGAATGAATAAGACAACAAGGAGCGAGAGTCGCTCAAGCACTGTTGGTTTTTCTGGTTAAGTATCTCCAAGGTAAATCTCTATGTACAATGAGTGATTTTCATTGTTCACTTTATGTTTTAATTATGTATCTCTCTCCTGTTAGGCTTAGTTTCTCTACATATTCATCATGTGTAGATCCTAAAGGATACGCGTCTTCATCGAGAACTATAGGACTATCCTGAGTTCCCTCTGAGCCAAAAGAACCCTCCTCTTACTTCAAGTTTTCATCTTCCTCTATGACTTGTGAGACTGATATACTAATCCAAAATATAACTTTGCACACAACCTCAAACTTTCCCTTGAAAATCCTATTGGCATGAAGGATGTCTTGTTGTTCATTCTTTTTATTTTCTAGAGCTTGGGAAATTAAGGTTTTGACACCCTAATATATCTCATCCATTATGAAAAATTTAGTTTCCTTGGTGTAAGAAAAGATCGAGTCTTTCACCCATCCCTTGATTTCCTCAATGACCTCAGTATCTATGAGTTTTTATCTTTTTCCCCTAACAACATTCTCCATCTCCTCAATTTCTTGTTTGGTTGCTATTGAACATTTCTTGTCATATCATCTCTCTACCTCCCAAGCTTCTCTTTCCGCTTTGAGGGTATGATTTGGGTTCCTTGAGGTTGAGGCCCAACAAGAACCAACCCTAAGTTTTCTTTTTAGCCCACTCCCAACCCTACCTACACCACGAGTCATCCTAACAAAGGAAGAAAACCCAAGTAGAGACTAGAGACCCATTGTAATAGCACTGATACCAGAAATGGGATAAACCAAAGGAGAGGGAGCCAACTATAAATCACAAAGAAGCACCTTATCTTCCCCTTAAATAAGATAGACAATTCAGTTAGCTTCCTTAGAACTAAGAATAGGTATCCCACCCAACACCAACCCAGGCACACAACCTAGAATAACAAACATAAAACCAGAAAGAAAAGACAAGGTTACTCAGGGTCAGAAAGGTGATGCTCCCTGAAGCTATCCATAGGCCGTTGCATCCCCTATTGCTCCCATTTTTCTCTTGCAAACTCAAGTAGACTAAATTTGTGAGCATGTCACATAATAAAAGAACTATCATTCCCACATAAAAACCATCATGTTTTGTTCCTCCCTTCTCCTCCCCTATAGATTATCATCACCTCCTCTATCACTTGCACTCCACCACCTTATGACGCCTCTCTCGAATAGGTATAAGGTGGCATTCTCACTATACCATCGCCATAAATTTCTTCCCAAGTGCATCATATCAACAAGTGGTGGGGAGGAGTTTGTACTCCTCCTTGTTATCCCTCACCTCCTCACTAGTAACCTCATTCATAATCCCCTCTTCTCAATGTACATAAATTTCATTGCATGGCGAAGTGGTGGCTTGGCCATACACGTGTGCGGTCATGGCCCCACTCATTAACACCTCATCTGGAAGCATTTTCATATCATGTTGATGTTGATGTTGTTTTATTTATAAAATTTATTTCTGTGTGTTAATGATTTATATTATCAATGTTTTCTCTATTTTTAAATTAAATTTG
>JASDQU010680703.1:40987-60633 GCA_032191745.1 Picea mariana | reverse complement strand
TATATATATATATATATATATATATATATATTGATTTTGATATTATCGTTCATGTATATCATATTTTTCATATCATGTTCACGTTGATGTTGTTTTATTTATAAAATGTATTATGTATGTTATTGATTAACATCATTAATGTTTTCTCTCTTTTTAAATCAAAATTGAGATGTACCACTCTTTTAAATTTATAACCATTTAATTCCACAATAATCGTTTAACATCATTACAAAATGTTTAACCATTTTTCAAGATGAATTATTTATTGTAAATGGGGTAAACCACCGACCTTGATTAGGTTCGGGGCCTAACCCCAAGGGGGATTAAGAGATTTGAACCCATGAGCTCCTCCACTGGGGATAGCTTCACGTCTAGCTCAGAACCACTTAAGCTAACTCTTGGGGCTTGAAATACCATATTTAACATGTATATTGGCTTTCATGTTGATTTTGATGTTCACGTATATTATGTCTTCTCATATCATAATGATGTTAATGTTGTTTCATTTATAAACTGTATTGTGTATGTTAATGATTAACATCATTAATGTTTCCTCTATTTTAAATCAAATCTAAAATGTATTACTCATTTAAATTTGAAATATGGTATGATATTTAACTCCAATTATAATAATTTAATGTCATTTAGCATTAACCATTTAACATCATTATTTAATGTTTAACCATTTTTCATGGTGAATTCTTTATTGTCCAAGAAAATACAATATGTTAATTAAACATGTTTGAAAAGTATATTAAATAATTCAATCAATGATTGTCAATTTGATTAATATTTTAAATCATTTTTCACATTAAATTGTATTTTTAAAATTTATTCCTTAATATTTTTACTAAACTTTTCATTAATTTTGATAAAATTAAAATTATTATAGTTAAATCTAACAAAATAATTGTTCCTCTAACTTTATATAGTGATAACATCATGCATATTAAATCATGAAAACTATTTTAAATCATATTTGATTAGTTTTTTTACATTAATTTGTTTGATTAAATATTTTATTAAATCATGAAAATAATTCTAAATTCTTATATTAAATATATAATAAGATAATTAAATAAAAAAATTAATTAAACTAACCTTACAATAATAGTTGTTTTTTTTTTTTTTTTTTCCACGGGAAAGTTTCTCTATTATATACAACAGTATACAATGTTTTTACATAACAGCATTACAATATTCATCCCGGAGACTCAGCAAGGCTTGATCACAAGACCTCCTCCCAACACTTGGAGAAAGGTGCACTTGTTGCCGTTTGAGCTGTCTCACGGGACAATAATAGTTGTTAATGTTATTGTAAATCACATTTAAATAATTTTAAAAATCAATTTGTTTGATTAAATCCTCATGAAAATAGATGTGAATTACTATATTAAATATAAATAGGACATGTTCTAAATTTTTTTAGTAGTTTGCTTCCCATAAAGTCTGCCAATTTTTTCAACTTCATGTAAACATTCAGAGCATTACATTGAAAATAGATGTGAATTACTATATTAAATATAAATAGGACATGTTCTAAATTTTTTTAGTAGTTTGCTTCCCATAAAGTCTGCCAATTTTTTCAACTTCATGTAAACATTCAGAGCATTACATTTGATAAGAACATGTTTTTTATAATCCCCCATTGTATAAGCATAATATATATCATTCTTATATTTTTATATTCTTATGTTGCATCTTCCCTAGTATTTGATAGTTTTGTTTATTGCCAATATTTTCATAATTTCATATATTGTAACACGTTATTTTAAGTGTACGTGGTTTTTATTGAATAACCATGATGAATTAACATGCATTCATCAATAACAATTAGTGATGGGTTTCACCGTTGTTTGGTTGACAACCCAATTATGATATGATTTCCCTTTATATAACATTACTCTTTTCTCCTTAATAAGTAAATCAAATATAATTACATCGTTAGTGTAATAATACCATTCACTAATAACATACCCTTCAATACCCTTACCCTTTGTTAAGTGTAATAATGACATTACATTACTTTATTTTCCATAACACAACAAATGTAACCCAACATTCCATAGTTCATAGTAAATATTTTTGGTGTTGATTATATAAAGATAGACGCCTTAAAACTAGAGGAAAATAATAATCTTTGAATGTCATGAAATTTTTGTTTGATGCACAAGGATGAATGTTAAATTCAAGCATTGAGATAGGGGATTTTTTTTTTTAATGATAGGGAATTTTTTTATGAGATTAACTTTATAATGAAACTTTTTTTGCTATTAAAATGTGATTATAAGGATTGTAGTTGTTAAAAACATAGAAACACGTTTATATGTAAAAAAACTCAATATACTATTTTTGAAAATTGTGTGTTTTTGTAATACCCTGTTTCCCTCAATTTGTAAATATAACTATCACTGGTCAAGAGACTATGGCGGGCTAAATATGTGTGAATGTTTGATTTGATGAACCTTTGTATAAAATGGTCAATGTGTAATTTTTTATGTTATTAATAGAAATTGGATATGTGTTGCACAACTGCTGAAAGGGGGGTGTTTGCAAAGATAGACCATGGATGCTATGAGAGAGATGGTGAGGGAAACCAAGAATGGTTGAGATGACCCTCATCAAACCAGTACCTACTGGGTGTAATTGCTCAACAGTCCTCTGACCCAGAAATGAATTACCAGTCAGGTTGGTAGTTGGAAGGCCCTCATCAAGAGTTAATGAGGAGATGGGGCAGGGTACCCATCTATAAGGCTTCCAGGCTTGACCACGATTTAGGGCTTCAGACCCACACAACCTTGCTAAGGAAGGAAAGAAAGGAAGTAATTTGGGGGGGACAGAGAAATATCTGCAAGAAGCAGAGTAGAGGAAACAATCTCCAGAAGAGAAGAGCGCAGGTTTTCGACTTTGGAGTTTAGAGAAAAGCTAAGAAGCAAGCTCGTTTTTTGGCTGTAAGAAGCCATGGGTAGGATTTCGCTTCAAGATAATAAACGAGGTTGACGAGTGACTGAGGAAGTGCTCACGCATACCTCCTTGCTTGGTGTGGAGGAATCTGGTTGCCAAGATTCCGTGGGAGGAGGAGAGTAACCTCTGTCCCTGACTATCGTGGAGCAAGGAGAAAGACTCTCTCTCAGAGCATCATGGTCTAGCTTGGGGGTGGTCAACGGTAAATCCGACAGGAGTGGTTATGCCTATGGTTGGGTGGAAACATGCACCCCCTTCAACAATCGCTTCACATTTTCCAGTTCTGATAAGTATTTTCATACTCTGTGTAATATATTGGATGTGATGATTGAATGTATGTGTTTATGGTTAAGTCTTCCAGCTTTTGAATAGTTATTAGAAATTCTCATTTTACTTCTGTAAACTGCTATTTTTACATGGTTTTCGATTTACCTCAGTTAATTGCTAGAGAGTGATGGGATGGGAATCTGTAGGAGAGTCGGGGTAGGATTAACTGAAACGTTTAAGTCCTGCCGACATTTTGAGTTTACCTTAGCAGGAATGTCAAGTTCAACTCTATGGGAGAAGGGCATTCCTTCAAACCCTCCACCCATGTGACCGAGGGCTCATACCCATTGCCTTAATCAAGTCTCGATTAGGAGTTGAGTGTAGCCCATAATCCAAATATGATCCCATATGACCCAGGGTTGGAAACCCCTCGCTAAGCCCAAAAGGAGTGAAGCTACTTTCATATCGGGACTTCGGGGCTTATGATTCCACAACCCTCGAAAACAACCAAAGGCCGGAGTCATGAATTGATGAGGGTCGTAGATCTGGGGATCCAATGGAGATCTCTCTCAGTCGTTTGATTGGACTTATGAAGGGTAACATTAAGTACTTCATATGTATGAGTGGTCTAACGTCAAAACTCTCGAATGTCGGAGTCACAAAGTTAATCTGGATCGTTGAGAATAGAGGGATGTGTGTCCACAGATCAACGACTATCTTGAAGTTCGAGTATTTGGCGGTATCAATGTGAAGGTATAGGGATGTCGAATGTCGAATGTCAAACGTTGAATTGATGAAGTGACGTAGACCGTCGATCCTTGGATCCTTCAGGATCCTTCTCACCTGTCGATCTAAGGACTCCGTTGAGAACCCCTCGTAACTTCCTAACCAACTGGGAACGCATCGTGGAGCGACACATGGCCCCCACTTGTTCCTTGTCAAAAGTCTCGTTGGACTAGAGTCATTGGATGAGAGGCCACGTGGCAGGAGATCCTATAGTCCGGAGACTTGGTACTCTAGAAGAACTTGGCCAAGAGTTTTCAGAGTGTGAAAACCTCTGAAGTCGCAAATGATGAAGTGAATCTCAACCGTTGATAGGATGAGGACATGTGGCGTTAGATTAGAGAGTCCCAAGACTTGTCTCTTCGAGGGAATTCGCGATGTCAGGAGTTGGTAAGCTCCGAAGCTCAGAGTCGTGAAGTAACAGGAGCCGTGGATCTATGGATCCATGTGGAAAAATCTCAACCGTGAGATTTGAAAGAAGTTAGAAGGTTGTATGTCAGGGGTTGACTGATGTCAGCTAGGGTGATGTGGATCCGCAACTAAGGTGTCACGTGTCACTGAGATATGGACGATTCACATAACCCTTATGCCTATTAGAGCATGACACATGTCACCCCCTAATGAGGACACATGTCACCCCTGGCCCTCGCCGTACGTCAGCCTCTAGTTCGTGTCTGCCTGGCCAACATGGTTGGTGACGTGATCGGGACTCCGGGAGTCTAGAACTTCAGGAGTTTGAAAGATTTGGGGCATAGTATAGTAGAGGTACGATCAACATTGCTTGTCGATCGCCAAACGCCAAAACTGTAGAACGTCGATCGTCGATTGTCGAACGTTGAAAAAGGGACGTTCAACATAAAACGTCGATCGTCGAATGGCCAAGGCCATGTGGAGAGATTTCAGGACTTTGGGGAGTATGTGTGCAGTAATAAAAGGGGCATTCAATGCCGAATGTCGAAGACCCCAACTAATAATGCTTGGATAAGTTCAGGAGGTCGTATCTTGTAAACCAAGGATTGGATTTGAGCTGATAACAAGTTGTTAGAAAGCTACAGATGAGTAGAAAAGGATGAAGACCTCAGAGAGATGATTTGAGACAATTGGAACGAGCAAAAATTTAATGCCCCATCCCTAGAAAGGGTATTTAGGGGTCGTGTGTGTTACAAATTGGTATCAGAGCATGGAAAAAACACTTGGCCTACTTGGGCTCATGCATGAGTCACATAAAAATATTGTTAGAGAACTTTATAGGGTAACACCCTACCTTACACCCTTCTATAAGAAACTTGTCTAAACCTTCTACTGTTGATAGATGCTTTGGAAATCTGCATTGTATGTTGCTAATGGATCCAAATAAAGAAGCTAACTTCACTTTGCAATAATATGTGTTGTTCATGAATTAGCAGATTAGTAACTAACATAAAATGTTTTCTCGGCACTCAAGCAATCAGTGAACAGCAGGAAAACTACATCGTAAGGGATGGTGACACACCATGAATTGGGGGAGAACTCCCACAATAGAGAGGAAGAATCTGATGAAAGGAGGGCGGTGGAAACCCCTCCAAATTTGGTCGAAACTATAAGAAGCCTCATGGAAAAATTACATAGTTATAAGGCTGACAATGAAAGGTTGATAAAGGAGCAGGAAAAGCAGACTTAAATTAATGCAGTCCTACTACAAAGTCTATCAGATATACAAAGGAAAATACAACATGGTCCAACTGCCAGTCATATGGACATACATCATACTAAGAAAACTCCAAGTCCACCTGAGATACAAAAGCATGGTCCAGAAAGTGGCCACACCGGGAGGAGCACCACAAGGAAGGCCCAACATGGAGTCAAGAGACAATCACCGAAATATCTCACTGAAGACGTTGGCAACTCCAAGGAATCTTCTAGTGGAAAAACTAGTTCCCAATCTCAGACGAGAGGAAAGAATATGAAACAATCTAAGAGTCATGACCCTGAAGAATTCAAGAAAGCCAAACCACCCACCTTCGATGGATAGATTAAGAAGGGGAAGAAGTAGAAGTTTGGCTACTCATCTTGAAGAAGTACTTAAGAATCCATGACTACTCTAAAAACTTAAAGGCTCGGATAACCATTTTCAACATGAATGGGAAAGCTTCCATTTGGTGGGAGGACCTTAGGAATGTGAAAGGAATCCATGAGAAGGACTTGTCGTGGAAACAATTTGAGAAATACTTCAAGAAGAAGTATCTGTCAGAAAAGTACTTTGATGGGAAGACCAAGGAGTTCTATGAACTCAAGCTGGGACAACTCACCATATATGAGTATATCAACAAATGTCTTGAGCTGATGAGGTATGTGCCCTACATAAAGGATGAAAAAGTAAAGATGCAACGATTTATTAGTGGATTACCTCAGTCCTACCGGGACAGAATTGAGTTTGATGAGCCAAAGACCTTAGAAGATACCATTCAAAAACCAAGGTATTGCTATGAGCAATTCAAGAATAAGACATAACCCCATGAAGACTAGAAGAAGAAAAACAATTCGGGATTCAAGAAGAATGGGTTTAAACCCTTGAGATTTAAGAACCATGGGAAGAGCTCTAGGATGAGCCTTCCTACCAGAAGTGTATATCAACAAAATTTTCCATCCCAAAGTGGAAATAAACCATTTCAAGCAGTTCCAAGTAAGACTGATAACACGAAGAGAGAACCCTTGAAATGTTGGGGTTGTGGAGAGGAACATATGCTGAGGGACTGTCCCCATAGGAAACATAGCGATAAGAAGGTCTACAACGGCTAAGAGGCTACCACAGTCAATGATGTGGCTAGGAGCATGCCACAAATTTATGCAGCCTTGGATAATAGACAAGCTGACCACCAAGCTTCAGTGGTGGAGATGGAAGGTATGATTTCCAACCATCATGTTTCCATTTTAATTGACCCTGGTTCTAATTTGAGTTATGTTGCCCCTCAAACTGTTGAGAAATGTAAATCGCAACAAGTTAAACATGTTAAATAATGGCTGGTACAACTAGCCACTGGAATCAAAAGAAAAGTAACATAAGTCATACCAACATGCCAATTCGTTATAAGTAGGTTGCCCACCCAAGCGAACCTAAACATACTTCTTTTATGATCTTATGACCTACTGATTGGCATGGACTGGTTGGCTACCCAGAAAACCAAGTTGAACTATTACAGTAAAACTTTGGAGTGTGAAAATGAAGAAGGAAGAAGGGTAACCTTACAAGGGATTGAAAAGCTTGTCTCAGTGAGATAAATATCAGCCCTCCAAGTGAAGAAGTATTGCATAAAGGGATGTCCCTTGTATGCAATACAAGTGTTGAACTTTATTAAGAACAACAAACCCAGCCTAGAGGACCATCCCATATTAAGAGAATATAAAGATATATTCCCATAAGAGGTGTCAGGTCTACCTCCAAGAAGGGATATTGAATTTTCAATAGAGCTTGTACCAGGAGCGTTGCCAATGTCTAGAACACCCTATAGAATGAGTACACCAGAGCTAGTTGAGATCAAACTACAGCTGAAGGAGATGTGGGACAAAGGATACATTTGGCCTAGTGTGTCTCCGTGGGGAGTACTAGCCTTGTTTGTGAAAAAGAAAGATGGCACACTTAGATTGTGCATAGATTATAGGCAACTCAATAAGATGACCATCAAGAATAAGTATCCCTTGCCAAGGATCGATGACTTGTTTGAACAATTAAGGGGTGCTACAATATTCTTCAATATTGACTTGAGGTCTGGATACCATTAGGTCCGAATTAAAGATGAAGATATCGACAAGACAACCTTTAGGACAAGATATGGTCACTTTGAATTTGTGGTGGTGCCATTTGGGCTTACCAATGCACCAGCCACTTTTATGTGCTTAATGAATAATGTATTTAGAAATTTCTTCGATAGGTTTGTGTTAGTTTTTATTGATGATATCCTAATCTATTCTAAGAATAGGGAAGAACATGAAGAACAACTCAAGCTAGTACTCCAAGTACTAAGAGAACATCAACTCTATGCTAAGCTTAGTAAGTGTGACTTTTTCCAGAGACAAGTCCATTACTTAGGCCATGTTATTTATGAAGAAGGAGTGGCAATTGATCCTGACAAGAATAAAGCCATCATGGATTGGCCTACCCCAATGGATGTATCTGATATCAGATCCTTTATGGGCCTAGCAGGATACTATAGGAGGTTCATAAAGGGATTCTCCAAGGTTGGTTTCCCAATCACCTCCCTTCAGAAAAAGGGGGTTAAATTAATTTGGACATCTGAATGTGAATAAAGATTTCAAGAGCTAAAATACCTTCTAACCAATACACTTGTACTGAAGATTGCAGACCCAAACAAGGACTTCCTTGTGTGTACAAATGCCTGCAAGGAAGGGCTCGGAGGAGTCCTTATGCAAGAAGGACATGTAATCTGCTACAAATCCATAAAATTGAATGAGCATGAAGTCAATTATGTGACCCACGATATGGAATTGGTTGCCATAGTGCATGCTTTAAAAATGTGGAGGCATTACCTCTTAGGTAGAAGATTTGTACTTATGTCAGACCATAGTGGGTTGAGGTATTTGTTTGAACAACTGAAACTCAATGTGAGACAAGCTAGGTGGATGGCTCTCCTTAGTAAGTTTGATTTTGAAATTAAACATATCAAAGGAAAGGAGAATAGGGTGGTTGATGCCCTTAGTATAAGTATGAAAGTGCTTCTCTTGGCGGCTGTAAGCACCAATGAATCAGACATCAAAGAGAGAGTCAAAAGTGCACAAGAAATAGATGCATTTTTCAAGATCATGACATCATACCTAAGGCAAGAGCCCACAGGGCTGAAGTACGAAGGCTATCATATGCTTAATAATGGCTTGCTGACTTACAAATGCAGATTGTATATTCCAAATTGTGACGACTTGAAGAGGTTCATAATGGATGAACTACACAAAAGACCATATACTGCTCATCCTAGTTATCAAAAAATGATCATGGCCACTAGGAAACTATTTTATTGGCCCAGACTGAAAAAGGACACAGTTGATTAATTAGCTAAGTGTCTAGGATGTCAGCAAGTCAAGGCAGAGCACTGGCACTCAATAGGGCTATTTCATCCCTACCAATTCCCGAATGGAAATGGGAAACCATCTCCATGGATTTCATCACAGGATTACCAAGATCAACTAGACAGAACGATGCCATCATGGTAGTTGTGGACAAACTGAGCAAGGCTGCTCACTTCATACCCATCAAGTCAACTTGCAAGGCAATAGATATTGTTGACATTTTCATGAAAGAGATATTTAGATTGCATAGCATGCTTAAGGAAATTATATTCGACAGAGATACAGAATTTACTTCAAACTTTTGGAAATCTCTGTTTGTTGGTTTTGAAACAAAATTGCTCTTTAGTACAGCCTATCACCCTCAAACTGATGGGCAGACAGAGAGGGTAAACCAGATGTTAGAAGACATGTTGAGGATGCATGTAATGCATCAACCCAAGAAGTGGGAGTACTACCTACCACTGGTAGAATTTGCCTACAACAATGGCTATCAAGAGTCATTAAAAATGAGCCCTTTTGAAGCCCTCTATGGAAGACAATGCAACATTCCAATCAGTTGGAACAACCCAGTAGACAGAGTTACAATCGGACCAGATATGATAAAGGAAATGGAACAATAAGTAATTCAAATAAGACAAAATCTAAAGATAGCCTAGGATAGACAAAAGAGCTACGCAGACATGAAAAGGACTCCTAGAGAGTTCAAAGCAGGGGATCATATGTATCTCCGAGTTAGACCCAGGAAAAGCTCTTTGAGGATAGGAGCTTGTGCCAAGTTGGCACCTCGGTATTGTGGACCCATTGAAGTTTTGGATAGATGGGACCAATAGCCTATTGGCTAGCATTTCCTCCCATAGTGAAGGCACATAATGTTTTCCATGTTTATTTATTAAAGAACTATGTACATGATTCTAATCTTATTATTGTCTGGTCTGTGATTCATGTGGAACTCGAGGGAGAATTCTTGCCATAACCTCAATGCATAATAGACAAGAAGGAAACCCCACTTAGGAACATAACCAGTACACATGTGAAGGTGTAGTGGAAACACTTTGGCCCAGATGAGGCTACATGGGAAATGGAGTATGCCATGAAACAAGCATATCCATTTTTGCTTACTTCTGTACATACAAAGCACATCGACAGATAGAACATCGAGGACGTTGTTCCGTTAAGGGGGAGAGGATTATATTACCCATGTTTCCCCCAATTTGTAAATATAACTATAACTGGCCAAGAGACTATGGTGGGCTAAATATGTGTGAATGTTTGATTTGATGAACCTTTGTATAAATGGGTCAATGTATAATTTTTTTTGTTATTAATAGAAATTGGATATGTGTTGCACAAATGTTGAAAGGGGGGAGTTTGCCAAGATAGACCATGGATGCTATGAGAGAGATGTTGAGGGAAACCAATAATGGTTGAGATGACCCTCACTAAACCAGTACCTACTGGGTGTAATTGCTCAACAATCCTCTGACCTATGAATGAATTACCAGTTAAGCTGGTAGTTGGAAGGCCCTCCTCAAGAGTTAATGAGGAGATGGGGCAGAGTACCCATCTGTAAGGCTTACAGGCCTGACCACGAGTTGGAGATTCAGACCCACGCAACCTTGCTAAGGAAGGAAAGAAAGGAAGTAATTCGAGGGGGGGGGATAGAGGTCGATTTGCAAGAAGCAAAATAGAGGAAACAATCTCTAGAAGAGAAGAGCACAGGTTTTCGACTTTGAAGTTGAGAGAAAAGCTGAGAAGCAAGCTCATTTTTTAGTTGTAAGAAGCCATGGACAGGATCTCGCTGCAAGTTGATAAACGAGGCTGACGAGCGACTGAGGAAGTGCTCACACAAACCTCCTTGCTTGGTGTGGAGGAATTTGGTTGCCAAGATCTCGTGGGAGGAGGAGAGTAACCTTTGTCCCTGACTGTCGTGGAGCAAGGAGAAAGACTCTCTCTCAAAGCATCATGGTCTAGTTCGGAGGTGGCTAGCGGTAAATCCGACAGGAGTGGCTGTGCCTATGGTTGGGTGGAAACAGGCACCCCCTTCAGTAGTCGCTTCACATTTTCTAGTTCTGATAAGTATTTTCATACTCTATGTAATATATTGGATGCCTGTGTTTATGGTTAAGTCTTGCAGTGTTTGAACAATTATTAGAAATGATCATTTTACTTCTGTAAACTGTTATTTTTACATGGTTTTCGATTTACCTCAGTTAGTCGCTAGAGAGTGATGGGATGGGAATCCACATGAGAGTCAGGGTAGGATTAACTGAAACGTTTAAGTCCTGCCAACCTTTTGAGTTTACCTTAGCGAGAATGTCAAGTTCAACTCTGTGGGAGAAGGGCGTTCCTTCATACCCCCCACCCATGTGACCGAGGGCTCATACCCATGGCCTTAATCAAGTCTCAACTCGAAGCTGAGTGTGGTCCAAAATCCAAATATGATCCCATATGACCCAGGGTTGGAAACCCCTCGCTAAGCCCGGAAGGAGTGAAGCTACTTTGGCTTCGGGACTTCGAGGCTTATGATTCCACAACCCTCGAAAATAGCCGAAGGCCAGAGTCGCGAATTGATGAGGGTCACAGATCTGAGGATTCAGTGGAGATCTCTCTCAACCGTTAGATCAGACTTAGGAAGGGTAACATTAAGTACTTCGACAAAGTTCCACTTCGAGAGAATAGGAGTGGTCTAACGTCGAAACTCCCAAATGTCGGAGTCACGAAGTTAATATAGACCGTTGATAATAGAGGGACGCGTGTCCATAGATCAACGACTATCTAGAGTTCGGGTATTGGGCAGTATCAATGTGAAGGTATAGGGACGTAGAATGTTGAATGATGAATGCCAAATTTACAAAGTGATGTAGACCGTCGATCCTCGGATTCTTCAGGATCCCTCTTAGCCGTCGATCTAAGGACTCCGTTGAGAACCCCTCTGAACTGCCCAACCAATCGGGAATGCGTCGTGGAGCGACATGTGGCCCCCACTTGTTCCCTATCAAAAGTCGCCCGTTGGACTTGAGCCGTTGGATGAGAGGCCACGTGGCAAGAGATCCTATAGTCCGGAGACTTGGTACTCTGGAGGAACTTGGCCAAGAGTTTTTCAGAGTGTGAAAACCTCTGAAGTCTCGAATGGCGAAGTGAATCTCAATCATTGATAGGATGAGGACACGTGGCGATAGATTAGAGAGTCCGGAGACTTGGCTCTTTGGGGGAATTCACGATGTGAGGAGTTGGTAAGCTCTGAAGCCCGGAGTCACGAAGTAACAAGAGTCGTGGATCTATGGATCCACGTGGACATATCTCAACCGTGAGATTTGAAAGAAGTTAGAAGGCTGTATGTCAGGGGCTGACGTGGCTCACCGATGTCATCCAGGGTGACGTGGACCCGCAACTAAGGTGCCACGTGTCACCGAAATATGGACGATTCACAGACCACTTATGCCTATCAGAGCATGACATGTGTCACCCCTGATGAGGACACGTGTCACCCCTGGCCCTGATCATGTGTTACCCTTTGATTCGTCCCCGCCTAGCCAACGTGGTTGGTGACGCAACCAAGACTCCAGGAGTTCGGAAGATTTGGGGCGTAGTATAGTAGAGGGACGATCAACGTCAATCCTTGATCGCCGAATGCTGAAAACGTAGAACGTCGATCATCGATTGTCGAATGCCGAAAAAGGGACGTTCAACATAAAATGCCAATTGCCAAATGACCAAATCCACGTGGAGAGATTTCGGGACTTCAGGGGGTATGCGTGTAGTAATAAAAGGGGCGTTCAACGCCGAACGTCGAAGACCCCAACTAATAACGCCCAGATAACTTCGAGAGGCCGTATCTTGTAAACTAAGGATCAGATTTGAGTCGGTAAAAAGTCGTTAGAAAGCTACGGATGAGTAAAAGAGGATGAAGACCTCAAAGAGATGATTTGAGACGATTGGAATGAGCAAAAATTTAATGCCCCATCCCTAAAAAGGGTATTCAGGGGTCGGGTGTGTTACAATTTTCTAAGAAAGAATTGTAACTTTTATTCAAAAGTGTCTCAAAATTACACGCTTTAAGTGTCATGGGACATGATGAGTTTAAAAAACTTAGGTCTACCCAAACCAAAACAATTTAAAAAAAGATCTTCATCCATAACATCAAGTGGGGATGGCCTTTGTAGTTATAGTCATGGTTTGTCTTCTTCATATGTGGTTGAGGGGTAATAGTTAAAAGAGTTGGAGTTGGGAGGTAGGTCGCACTCTCCTCACTTAGGTTCAAATCTCCAATGAGACATGGCCCATTGTAATAAGGTTAGAAGGATAGATGCCTCTAGGAGTGGAGTAGAATCCCTTGTGAATGTATCTCTGAAAGGTAGATGCCCCTAGGAGTGGAGTGGAGTGAAATCCCTTGATTGATTGATTTTAATGACGTCCACGAGGCTGAACAACCTAAGGGACCAAGAGAATAACAACCCTAACTCATCATCATACTCTTTTCAATGTCAGATCTTCTGCTGTGAATCTTGACTAGAAGACTAGCAATCTAGTTGATCTTATTCCCGTCAAATAGCTGGTGCATGTTGTCGACCTTTAAGTTGTTTTCATACTAACTGCGGATATCTTCGTAGGCTGCACATTCCATTACAAAGTGCCACTCCGTCTCCACCACACCCTTATTGCAAAATATGCAAGTTCTCTCCTCCCAAAATTCCTTGGGTACCTTCCACCTACCGGTCTCACATCTAAGGTGATGTGAACCCGTCCTGAGTTGTGCAACTAACAATCTTGCTTTTCCTTTAATAACCGCCCCTAAATATGTTTTCTCGCTATGATCACAATTTGGATTAAACTCCTTGATGTAGTATGCTTTTTCTCGCTATGATCATAATTTGGATTAAACTCCAAAGTTCCGCTTTTCTACACCTGTTTTGGAGTAAATATGAGGCTCTCCACCTTCCCCGTATCCTTTTCACCCTACGAGTCTCCCAACTGAGCTTATAGTGGAAGTTAATCCCAAGATATTTGTATTCTTTCACTATCTCCAATGGATTGCCTTTGAAAAGAAAGGTGATTGGTTTGACTATTCTATTTAAAGAAAAGATAATGATTTTGGTCTTGGTAATGTTTACTTGCATCCCTACCTCCTGACAAAAGTGCTCTAAGGCCTTTAGATGTTTTTTTAATCCATGTGCTGTTTTTGAAATTAGAATAAGATCATCCGTGTATAAAAGTAGCTTCACCACATACCCTGCTAGATGGACACCCTCTCCATCCATCCCGCTCAACCTAACCTCCAACTTATTAATGTATAAACCAAACAAAGTGGGAGATAGAGGACATCCCTATTTAACGCCAATATCCCTACCAAAACATTCAGACATTCCTTCACTTGTTATGATTTTAGCTCTAACCTTCTCATAAAGTCCGCGAACTGCTGCTCTATATCCATTTGGGATACCCAACTCTTCCATTATGTTCCATAGTTTGTCTCTAGGCACTGTGTCGAAGGCTTTCTTAAAGTCCACAAAACAACAATAGGCCGTCTCACCTTGTTTGTCCTAGATTTTCTTTATCAAATGTCTAAGGGTGACACAATGATCAATGGTAGAATGCCTAGGTCTAAAATCCGCCTGCCCTTTTGCCCCTTTTCCTTCATCTTCTACCCAACTGTTGATTCTTCGATCTATCATGCTCCCAAAAAGCTTGCCCATGGGGGGTTGACCATAAGTGCGGTAATTAGAAGGGTTATTGATATCCCCATTCTTAAAGAGAGGAATGACCACACTGGTGGTTCATTCTCCCGGAAAGCTGTCCTGGATGACCCCATTGAAAATTCCTTTTATGTGAGGTGCAAGGAGCTCAACCCCCCACTTTAAAAATTCAGCTTGAAGCCCGTCTACGTCCTCCGCTTTTTCGCTTGCTAACTTCTTTATTCCTTGCTTGATATCATCCACTATGAATAGTTCCATTGATGTTTTCACTATGAAAGGAGTATCTTTCTCGTGTACCCACTCATAAAGGAGCCTCACATATTCTAAGCATTGAACATTTGTAATATTGTTTTCAGTTTACTTTCTCTTTTGTTGTAGTTCTCTCCAAAATCTTTTAAGATTGTGTTTTCCAAGATATTAACTCCTCTCTTCTTGCATTTACATACTTTTCTTTTTTTAGTGTACTAATCTTTCATATTTCTTCTTTTTTCTTTGCCCAAATTTCTCTATTTTAGAGATGTCTTAAAGATACCATGGATTTGCCATTTGCCATGCATTCTTCATCATACCATTGAATGTGTTTCCGACGGATAAATGACCATAGGAGTGGAGTGAAATCCCTTGTGAATGTATTTCCGAAGGAGTGTGGAATGCCTCGTGAATGCGTGTGTATGTCTATGAAGGATAAAAATTTTTTTGAGTGTTTACACTAGCTGCTGGTGACAGCGAGCAGGAATAGAACCTCGCCGCAATTACTGATTCTCCTATATCTTAAATAAAACACCTTCCTTTCTTCATATATGACTGCATTGGTTTGAAGTCCGATAATCAACCCAAGTACCCACCAATATGTTATTCAGAGCGGGACTAAAATGCAAGACCAGCAGCTGCTGAAACAAAAGTGGGCACGAAGAGCAGGTCCCTGTGCTCGCGGGTTCGGTTGACAGACAATACCACATGAAAGAAATGCAAGTTTGATCGGAGGATTTTGGTAATAACAGCAAACAGCTGTGCCAGATTGTTGATGCTGTTTCCTCTGCTACATGGTTTACTCTGTTAGTCTCAAATAATTTTTCTTGCGAGAAAAAGTGAAGCAGCGATGACAGAGAAGAGGTAACAAACCCAGCTACAAATAGTCAAAGAAGATTGTTTTATTTGTTTTTAATTAAGGCCTTGCTCAGATTGTTGTGGGTTTCATTCTTCCACTCCAACATCTATTTACACATTCATTACTTATTCGTTTCGTCAAACCCTAAACCCCAAGCTTAAAGCTTTAGTGAGGGTGGGCTGAAGGGTTCAGTAACGTAATTAAGACTTAACAGGATTGGCAGTAGGCTCAGAATACCTGTGGTTTAGCAGGACTGATTATAGCTTTAAAGCAGTTATGATTAGTGAGGGCATTATAGAACCCAATGCCTGTGGCTGTTGACGACTTAATGAAAACCCGGTGACTGGGGGTTCGACAACTCGTAGAAGTTACACCCAGGATTTTTCCTAGGCATTGTTGAAGCTCATGCTCAACTAACCAGTTCTTCATTGNCGTGAATACGCGCGTGTATGTCTATGAAGGATTAAAAAATATTTGAGTGTTTATACTAGCTGCTGGTGACAGTGAGCAGGAATAGAACCTCGCCGCAATTACCGATTCTCCTATATCTTAAATAAAACTCCTTTCTTCATATATGACTGCATTGGTTTGTAGTCCGATCATCAACCCAAGTACCCACCAATATGTTATTCAGAGCGGGACTAAAATGCAAGACCAGCAGCTGCTGAAACAAAAGTGGGCACGAAGAGCAGGTCCCTGTGCTCGCGGGTTCGGTTGACAGACAATACCACATGAAAGAAATACAAGTTTGATCGGAGGATTTTGGTAATAACAGCAAACAGCGGTGCCAGATTGTTGATGCTGTTTCCTCTGCTACATGGTTTACTCTGTTAGTCTCAAATAATTATTCTTGCGAGAAAAGTGAAGCAGCGATGACAGAGAAGAGGTAAGAAACCCAGCTACAAATAGTCAAAGAAGATTGTTTTATTTGTTTTTAATTAAGGCCTTGCTCAGATTGGTGTGGGTTTGATTCTTCCACTCCAACATCTATTTACACATTCATTACTTATTCGTTTCGTCAAACCCTAAACCCCAAGCTTAAAGCTTTAGTGAGGGTGGGCTGAAGGGTTCAGTAACGTAATTAAGATTTAACAGGATTGGCAGTAGGCTCAGAATACCTGTGGTTTAGCAGGACTGATTATAGCTTTAAAGCATTTATGATTAGTGAGGGCATTATAGAACCCAATGCCTGTGGCTGTTGACGACTTAATGAAAACCCGGTGACTGGGGTTTCGACAACTCGTAGAAGTTACACCCAGGATTTTTTCCAGGCATTGTTGAAGCTCATGCTCAACTAACCAGTTCTTCATTGGAAATGAAACAATCTTAATTCCCTTAAGCTTATCTCATAACATTTTTCTAGCAAGTCATGGCTTCCCTTACACGTAGCCTGCGGAGAGGTTTATCACTCCGCAACACACATACACAGCGACTGGCTTGTTTTCCGGAGGAGTCAAATTCTACTAAATACAGTGCATTGGGAAATGGATTATTGGGCCATGGAACGGGTCCTGTTTGTCACTTGGCAAGACATATACATTTTTTTTCAGTGCCACAGTGTCGTAACCCAGTAATCAAGGAGGTATTTAATACAGTATCTACAAGGACATTGCCAAGGACGGCAACATTTGTCCCTGAATTTGGAGAAGGAAGACTATGCAAGGAAAGAATGCTGTCAAAGCAGCGAAAGGAGTCCAATCAAAGTCTAGGTTCTGGCATGTTGCCTATGACAAAAGGAAATTTGTTGAGTTCTATATATTGTTCGAGTTCACGTTGGTTCTCGACAATACCTCATGATCCTGGCACTGAACCTGAATCTGTGGATCCAGTCACAAAGGACATGCCTTTTATTCGGACAGATGCTTATGCTGCCATTGAAGTTGCTCTGGATGCTGTGGTGAAGATTTTCACTGTGGCAAGCAGCCCTAATTACTTTCTTCCCTGGCAAAATAAGCCTCAACGAGAAATAACAGGATCTGGTGAGTCTCAGTTCTCTCTCTCTTGAACATGGATTTAATCAGAATGCCAAGTAGTTTAAGCTGCATCAGTGTCAATTAATATAGGTGGTGTTCTTATGCTCATGAAAGTTGAGTTCTTTCTTCTCCCTTTATGCTGCAGGATGATTTACTGGTTGCCATGCAGGTTTTGTCATTCATGGTCGGAGAATCTTGACAAATGCTCATGTCGTAGCAGATCACACTTTTGTACTTGTCCGTAAGCATGGTTCTCCAACTAAACACAGAGCAGAGGTCCTAGCTGTTGGACATGAATGTGACCTTGCCCTCCTCACTGTTGAAAGTGAGGAATTCTGGGAAGGAATGAATTTCCTTGAATTTGGAAACATTCCCTATCTCCAGGAGGCTGTAGCTGTTGTCGGTTATCCTCAAGGTATGCTATTTACTTATTATATTCATTGTGTGATCTCGTCAGTGTGCAACAAACCTTTGCCAAATTTTGCACATTGCATAGGAAAGGACAATTATTGTCGGATTGGCTGCCCATAGACACCCATGTAAGAGCCTATATTTAAAAAGTCCAAGATTTTTGCACCTGCACTGACCTACATCAATTTAACCTGAGCTTGGCAGATGGGAGCACTAGCCTCCATGTCAGGAAACAAGTTCTTCTTCACAAGATGTCCATAAGGACAGTGAATGCTTGCAGGAAACAAAGATTTATGCCGAGTAGCTGTATTAAGATTTGAATCTATGCAGTGATGATCACTTTTATTAGTAGTGATCTGGTTCAGTTAGACCTCGGTTGTCTGCCTTCTTGTATACTGTGATGACAGAGAGCCCGATTATAGTGTGGGGATTTGAAGCCTCCTCTATTATAGACAAGCCTTGAGATCACCTTGCCTTATTTAAACATATAGAGGTTTTGGTTTTGTAGGTTGAAAATCCCTCTTGTTTGGCATATCTTAAATGTGTTTCTAGGGTCTAGAAAGGCATCACTCAATATATAAATACTCTGCTCTATTTACTTTTTGTCAAGCACAGTCTTACTTTTTGAAATTTTATGGAAAGTAAATTTGAAGTGAATTTTTACGGTTTAGGAAGTGAAACATCAGAGTCATACATGAGATTCAGCCCTTGTGTCTTATTCCGTTGGAGAAAAACTGGGGCTGAAGAAATGCATAACTGCTTTGCTGTGGCCTTTCTTTTCTAGTTTTTTTTTCTTTTTTGCTTTTTTTGAATCTGCATAGAAAAATTGGAAAACTTTACCTTGCCTCAAGGCTGAAGCATATGTGGGGTGAGTGGCAAAGTGTTAATCTGCAGTGGACAAGGTGCAGTTCAAGGACCATGTAAAAATGATTTTCTTTTTACCAATTATGCCCTGGCTCATTGTAATGACCTCCATGTCCCATAAATTCGGTAGAGGATTGGGTGTAGGGTGGATTCAAGAGTTAATAAAAGAACTAAAGTAGCTTTTTCTCTCCTCTGCGGGCTAAAACTGTTGTCTGTATGATCCTAAGTTCTAACTACCGAGATTGTAGCAATCCTGAGGTATATGAAGGCATATAAATGATGTCATTGTTGTTGATTCAAGAGTTAACAAGATAACTAAAATAGCTTGCTCTTTCTCCTGCAGGCTAAAACTGTTTTCTGTATGATCCAAAGTTTTAATTACTGAGATTGTGGCAATCCCGAGGTATATGAATGCATATAAATGATGTCATTGTTGTTGATTTAAGAGTGAACAAAATAACTAAAATAGCTTGCTCTCTCTCCCGTGGGCTAAAACTGTTGTCTGTATGATCCAAAGTTTTTATT
>JASDQU010680702.1:0-11813 GCA_032191745.1 Picea mariana | reverse complement strand
TATACAGAGTATATCATGTGTAAACTATTCATTATTCATAACGGTTAATGAGAATTCTTTCATTCTTTCTCTCCTTCTTCTTCTTTCTCCAATTATCTCTACAAATGTGTGTATTATTGTTTAGATAGATATATTCTGTGCAGTTTCAACACATTTACATGCTATTAGAGCCGACAGACTGCTAAGAAAAAGATACACCAAAACTTTTTGCAGGTACAAACGATTGAAAACAACGGAAAGATGGAATTCCAAAAAGAATTCATACTTACACCTTACAAATATTTTGCATGGAAGGAGAAAATAGCCATACATATCCGAACCAGAGGGTCGTACAGGTTAAACTTGAATACAGATACAGAACCAACATCAGCCATAGAAAAATCCAAGTACTTAAATCGCATGGATGAGGCACTCAGAACAATTTGCAGTCTTATTTCTCCTGATCTCCTTTTTCACATATCTTCCTGTAAGACTCCCAATGAAGCCTGGAAAGCCTTGGAAGGGATCTTTGGAAAATAGGATGAGATGAGGGGACACATGCTAGAGGTGGAGCTGCTCACATTGGATCCAAAAATCTTTGACAATATCCAATATTTCTTTACAAAATTTAAGGATTTACTGTCGCAACTCAAAGTTTGTGGGGTTGATAAATCGATGGAGGAGAAACAAATGGTTCTCACCATTCTCTTCAAGTGTGGTCCTGAATTATTTGTATTCGTATCCACATTCCATACTGTCAGATTCGTCTCTGGAGCCACCNATCGAATCCTTGACACAAGAGAAAACTAAGCTCATCAACATGGGCACAATAAAAGGCCCAAAGGTGCATGCAATTACTGTGCATGATGGAAGCCAAAAATATCAGAAATATAAATATAAATATAAACGGAAAGCTCATGCACATCCGAAGAAGGAAGGGTACACAAAACCCTTCAACGATGCCTCGGGATCCAAAGGGGAAAAGGGAAGAAAAGGGGAGAAATGCATGTACTGTCACAAAAGATTCCATTTGGAATCCGCATGCATGAAAACAAAAATAGATATGATGTCTCAAATACTTCGGCAAAAAAAACTTGGAGATCGCATCGCCGAGGGTGCTAAGAAGAAGAAGCCAGAATATCCGAATTCCAAGAAAGACAATTATAGCCATGCCTTGATTGCCATCAACTCCTCTCCCGATGCTTGGATCATAGATTCAGGAGCATCACATCACATGGATGCCTCAAAAGCAATATATTCTTATTTGGATGCATGCAAAGGTCCTCCTATTTTGATGGGGGACAACTCTTTTGTCGAAGTCACTGACAAAGGAAGGATTGAACTCACCAACGAAAGCTTCGAGAACGTGCTGCATGTTCCCAAGCTTTCTGTCAACCTTCTCTCTGTGTATCAGATGATGAATTCCGGCACCGGAAATAAATTCATATTCACACCAAATTCCATGTACATCTATGACATAAAAACCAACTCCATGGTTGCTACCAGTGAGGTAAATCATCAATCTAGATTGTATACATTTTCTGAATTCATTGAACCTGATTCTGCTTTACTTCTTACTCATGCTGATGAAAGTAGTAGGATATGGCACAAAATGTTTGGACATTTGAATTTCAGATATATAAAACGTCTTAGAAAGCACAAATTATTTGATGATCTACCAGACATCCATTTCTCCAAGGGAGTATGTGAGGGATGTGTTCTCAGAAAACACCCTCAAGAGAAATTCAACAAAGGAAAGTCTCAATGATATTTCACACCTTTAGATATGATCCACAATGACCTTATGGGTCCTTTTCCGCATCCATCCATCAACAAAGAGAGGGTTGTTCTCATTTTTGTTGATGATTTCTCATGTTTTACTTGGATATACTTTCTCAGGAAAAAATCCGAGGTATTTCAACACCTCAAATATTTCAAAGCCTTGGTTGAGACACAGTTTAGAAAGAATATCAAAGTCCTCCGAACTGATAATGGGGGAGAGTATGTAAATCATGAGATCCACAATATTTTCCATGAGGCAAGGATCCAATTGCAACACACAGTTCCCTATACTCTGCAGAAAAATGGAGTTGCTGAGCGAAAAAACAGATCTCTAAAGGAGATGGCATCTTGCATGCTGCATGCAAAGTCACTACCACAGAGACTATGGGTTGAAGCACTTAATTGTGAAACATACATCCAAAACAGATCTCCTCATATATCTGTCAAGGATAAGACCCCCTACGAGGCTTGGAGTGGCCTCAAACTGGAAGTGACCCACTTTCACATTTTTGGTTCACGTGCATGGGCCCGGATTCCCTTTGAAAGAGGAAGGCACTTGATCCACAGTGCACTGAGTGCATTTTTGTTGGATACCTCGATAGTTTGAAGGGATATTGGATTATTGATATTTCCTCGAACCGGATCATCATTGAGCGTAGTGTCCAATTCGAGGAAAGTGTCTCGCATGTACCTCAGCAGTTGCATGCAGACACCTTCACTCTTCCACCTGTCTAAGATGATGAGCATGCACATGCCGAATCTTGTTTAGACAAGAGTTATGATTCATAGGAATCAGATGATTCAGATTCAGAGTCAGTACAGTCGGATGCTGAGTCAGAGCATCCAGATGCAGTTGCAAAGCCAGAGCAGAGGCACAAGTGGGCACAAACTACTCTTCAGGCTGCAGGGGATCTCATTGGTGATCTAGTCGATACTAGAAGGACTCAATTTGATTTCGATGAGCCTCCCGTTGCACTCACTGCCACTGAACCATTGCCCTACAAGAATCTTTTCTTGGTTCAGTCTTCAAATCCACAATCTTATGACGAGGTTGCTGGAAATCCTTTTCGGGAATCTGCCATGCAGGAGGAGTACAAATCCCTCCTCGAGAACCAGAATTGGGATCTGGTTCCCCTTCCTTCTGGGAGGAAAATTGTCAGATGCAGATGGGTCTAGAGGACCAAGAGCGCAATGAATGGATAGATCAGCAGATACAAAGCCATGATTGTTGTTAAAGGCTTTAAGCAGGCTCATGGTATTGACTATGATGAAACCTTCACTCTAGTAGAGAAGATGGATTCCATACGATTGGCACTTGCCATTGCGGCAACCAAGTGATGGGAAGTCCATCAGATGGACATGAAGAATGAATTTCTTCATGGTGATCTCTCTGAGGAGATCTACATGGAGCAGCCCCAGGGATTTATGCAGGACGCATCTTTGGTCTGTCAACTGAAGAAGTCACTTTATGGCCTCAAGCAGGCTCCGAGGTCATGGTATGCCAAGATGGATTCCTACCTGTTGTCACAGAACATTGTATGTTGTAAATCAGACCCAAATGTCTACATGCTCAGGATGACTGATTCACTTCTACTTTTAGTTCTGTATGTCGATGATTTGCTGATCACCGAGTGCTCAAATTCAACGATTGCTGCAGTCAAGAGGATTCTACATGATAGGTTTTTGATAATGGACATGGGTCCACTACACTTATTCCTTGGACTTGAGATCAGTTAGGATGCATCATGCATCAAACTGTCTCAGACCAAGTATGCACAAGATATCCTTGAGACATTTCACATGACAGACTGCAAGTCTGCCTCGAATCCTTTCCTATCAGGAGTCAAACTTGAGGATGTCGGGGAGACTCCACTGGTTGACAGCGCACTATACAAATAGCTAGTGGGGAGCTTGTCGTATCTCACACACTCTAGACCAGACCTCTCATATGCAGTTGGCGTAGTTTCCAGGTTCATGCAGGAGCCGCATGAGATACATTGGAAAGATTCAAAGTGTATCCTTCGATATGTACATGGCACCATCACCTTTGGGATTCATTATGCAACATAATCTACATTATATCTCACCGGGTTTACTGATTCCGACTGGGCTGGCGATAGCACTGATCGCAAGTCCACATCTAGTTACTGGGCCTATCTGTTGGTCGAGAAAGAAGAAAGATGCCATTTCTCTATATTCAGTCGAGGCAGAGTACAAAGGGGTAGTTAACATTACCATTCAGGCTATGTGGCTACAACATTTTCTCAGTGAGTTGGGCATTCAGTTTCATCGGCCGAACGTCATCTGGTGTGACAACCAGAGATCTCTGAAGTTCTGTAGAGATCTAGTTCAAAGGCAGTGGACAAAGAACAACGAGACCCACATGCACTACATCCAAGACTTAGTACATGAGGGGATCATCGACTCATAGTTATTTCCTTCAACAGAATAGACGACAAACATCTTCACCAAGACCTTCATTGAGCATAAGTTCCATTCTCTACGAAGTCGTCTTGGAGTGAAGGACACAGTTTCCTAACAACTGTAGTTCTTCTTTTTACATACATTGTACCTTGAGGGGGGGGTTTTCCCTCTTTCCTCACTTTATTTTCAGTGTATCTTTTGTATTTGGGTACCTAACATGGCCTCGTTGCTGGGACCCATTCTTTATTTTCACTATAGTGATGTTCAGGGGGGGTGTTGGAGTTACTTCACACACACCTAGGATTTATTTTTCCTAAGTTATTTCCTTGTTTATTAGTCATAATTAGTCACTATCCAGTCTTCTATATTTTAGGGGAGAATATTCCACCTGGAGAATATTCTCTTTCAGTTGACACTTCAGTGTGACTAGTTGAGTTGAGTTTAGATGTTGCATTGGTTTTATCACCATGCAACATTGGGATCATCACCATGCTAATTCGACCTTGCCTTAAGATCATCACAAAAATGGCACATTAGCCTTGATTCCCTCAGTTAACTCCTCACTACTCCCTGTTCAGTCAGTTAACTGAAGACTAGTTGACTAGTTAACTCAACTAGGTGGCAGTTCACTCCCATAACTGCCTGAGAGACTAGACTAGGTGGCAGTTCACTCTCGTAATTGATGGTGTGTGTCCAGATCACTCTAGACCACCATTATGGCACATTGGTTCACCTCTAGTGTGAACTAATTGAGCTATACAGAGTATATCATGTGTAAACTATTCATTATTCATAATAGTTAATGAGAATTCTTTCATTCTTTCTCTTCTTCTTCTTCTTTCTCTAATTCTCTCTGCAAATGTGTGTATTATTGTTTAGCTAGATCTATTCTGTGCAGGTTCAACACATTTACACATAGAAGTTGACTAAAAGGTTTTGCATGCATATAAATGATGGATATGGAACAACAATAGATGAAACAAAAATATATACGAGAATAACATAATGCAATAGCCACAAAAATTCAGATCTGACCTTTATTTATTATATAAGCTGACCTCCAAGAAAGAGATATACATATCTGGGAAATATAGAAGAAATAAAGAATCTATGGCTGAATATTCCTCCAAGATACAAATAAAGAGAGAGTTGTGAGTCCTCTTATACCTCCAATAGCAGCATGCAAGTCTAGATAAGATCAAAAAATTACCCTTCTTCAATCTGGCACCTAGATCTGGGTGAGTTGCACACCACCTGACTACAGAGACCCTAGGAAATTCATCCTCCTTAGATATGGCCTCCAAACCCTTGAGAATGACTATATAACTTTATATTCGGGGATGCGGAACATCTATGATGAGATCCTTCAACTGTAATGTGAGATATAACCCTCCGATTCATAGATCTCCCAGAAACAATGCACCTTCCTTCAGAAATTATCCCAGCCAAGAGAAATAATAAATATGTAGAGAAAACCCTTCAATATATGATGAGAAAAGGAACTATGATGATGACAAACCCTTCTAGAACAATTTTTTCTTCAGATCTCCAACATCCTAGCCAAATCGAACTCCCCTTACTCCAACAGTGAGGCTCAAACCTGCATAAAACTCCCAAAGTTGTGCTCTGCTTCCACAACACACTTCTGGAATGGATCTGAAACTGAGTAGAATGGTGAGGGTGAGATATTTCACCACCTTGACCAAGCTTGGATCAGGAACAGAGGAATATTTCACCTCCTTTTTAATCTCTAGGGTTTAGTGAGAAAAAACTATCAAACACCCAAGCTCTTAAGCTCACAAGTGAAAAAGACAAAAATGATCAAGAATGAGGAGTGAAGCACCCTCCTCTCCTTTTCTACATACAATTTTAATTTTCACTTAAATTATTTAATTGGCTTCTAAGGTCATTCACCTTTATTTTACCAACTTAACCAATTATCTTTTATTTTCCTTTTTTGCTAAAGTCACTTTAATAATATAACTTTAACACCTTAGTGACTCCTTTTTTCCTCTTAGTTCCCCTTTATTTTATTGAGACTATAGTCTATAGGGAACAACTAGACTACTAAGTCTCTCAAGACTCCTGTCACTTGGAAGTGGACATTCACTTGGAAGTGGACATTACAATTGCATTGAAAATTGTAGAATAAGAGGTAGAGGATTTCATGTGGTGAGAGGAAGGACCAAAAGATAAAATGTTGGTTCATAAGTGGTGGAAAATGTTCCATCATTTTTTCAACAAATTATGAAGAGGATGGATGCCATTAAATTGTCTCTACAAAGAAGGTTGCCAAAAAGTGTAGAAGATGAAGGTGAAAATGACAAATATGAAGGTGAAGGTGAAAGTGATGAATTAGTGAAGAGAATGAAGTATCCCTAGAAGAAGTTGCTTGTATATTTTGGAAGTGCATACCTAAAAAAAATTTATTGGGTGGATTGAATAAAAGAACCAACATTTTGAGAGTATTTAGATTGAAAATCCCAAAAGAGTGAAGATTGTTTGTTGAAGGTTGAGGAATTAAGCATATGAGGGGTGGGAGTAGTTGAATATGGAAAAAAAATGGAGAGGCAAAGTCAGGATCTAGCATTTGGATAATATGTTCACCAAGTTACAAGATATTTTTGTAACTTCTAATTATACTTTTCAAATGAAGAGAATATTAGAGAATTAAAAAAAAAGGTACATGTAAAATAAAATTTTGAATAATTTTGTAAAGGGTTGTGAGAGATGTTCTTGTAAGAGATAGTGAAGAAGAAATCAAGAAATTTGTGAATGGTTTTAAGTTTTCCATTATAAAAAATACGTATGAAGAATGTGTAGACCATAAAAAATATTTTCAATTAGCCTTGGAAGATAAGAATGGATTAATGAAGGGGAAGAAAAAGAGAAAGCAAAGAGAGGAGAAGGAAAAATAGATTCTTCTAGATGTTGAGAAGAATAATGAGAGTGTTGAGTGTGCAAGTGGGGTAAATGAATTTGAAATCATGCTAGAGAAGGATGTTGTAAGGAGATATTGCAACAAATAGTTATAGACAGAAGAGGTTGCAACAATTAGTGATGTTGCAGAAGAGAATGGTATTGTGACAATGAATTTGTAAGGACGTGATGTTGCAATAGATGTAGTAGTGGAAGAGGTGAACATGGGAGATGTTAATTATTATAATTTTTTGAGTGTCAATATGTTTTTGGAAGAAGAAATATGTAGTTTACTTGAAGGAGTGCAAGAGAAAGACATAGAAGAATAGACCTAACCAATTACTTCTTCCTAGAGTGAATAATATGTTGAAGTGAACATTCCAAATGGTAATACAATAGAGGAGGGGAAATATTAAGGATGAAAAATATGAAGGAAAACTTGATGTTTTCATGATGGAGAAGTGGTTACAACAAGAAGAGTTGATGCCAAAGAGAATAGAAGATGGAGAAAAGCCGAAGGTGGATAGGTTGAATGAGTCCAGAGATGACATCAATAGTGATGAGAAAATAATAGAAATTACAAAAAAAAGAGAGAGTGATGTGGCTTTAGAAACACACATTGGTGATTTTTCCTTAAGAAAGGATACGCCTTGAGTTACGTTTGTAACATGTTATCACACGATTTATAGAATGGGAAAATCTTGACCCAACCACCATTTGGCAACAACTTAGAGAGAACCTACCCACTGTCATCTTAGGTAGGTGTTCCCATCACTTTAGAGGTGAGGTAGTCACCTCAAGGGGGGAATCTCGATGACCTTAGGGGGGATTGAGATGAAAAATAAGATTTATGAATGGATGCCCCTAAAAGTCAAGTTTCTGTCACAATAAATAAATAATATAATATAAAGACATTAAAATAATAAATAAAAGTGAAATTAAACATTCATGTAATAAAAGGTCATGACTAAAAGTCACGACTCTTCATAAAAAAATAAAGGGAATATATATAGGCATGCCCTATCTTTGTAATATCATCATCTATTATCAATTATTATTATATATAAATCTTATTATGGATTATGAGTAAGCTATTCATTACAAAATCTTTGTGTTTCTCACATTGGTATCAGAGCTGGTCACTCATCCCTATCACATTCAATTCCCTTCACTCCGCCCATCTGCGACATGCACCTACTCTTCCAAATTTTCCATGCACCCCCTATCTCACACATCACTCCCACGCTCCCTTATTCTCTTCATCCCCGCACAACCCCATCTCCTACACACTCCACCCCACATCCTCCCACCGTAAATTATATAAAATTATTTTCAATTAATTAAAAAGGGGATATTCCAAACAAGTTCAAAATTACAGAAAAATACTCACCCCCAAACACCAGAAGGATGTCAGAATTAAAAAATCAAGTGGAAAAAATAGACCAGGAGTGTAAAAGCATTAGAAAATCACTCGAAAAGTCAATACAAAAAACTCATGACGAGTTACTATAAGAAATGAGGCTCAACAATGAGGCACTCAAAAAAGAGTTGACCCATAATCTTAAAGAAAAAATTTCAACGGAAGTCGGAATCGAATTTCAAAAAGGCATGGATAATCTAAAACAAGATCTTAAAGAAGATATTTTTCAAGAACTCAGGGTTAACCTACAACGAGGTTTGGGAAAATTTAAACGATAAATAAATTATGATTTGCAACAAAGTTTGGTCATGATGACACAACATCAGGAAGAAAACCTTAATGATATTTTAAAAGAAATAAAAGGCCAAGGGCACCAACAAGCCACCCAACCAGAAACAAGTGACTTAGGCACATCTAACACATCATCCCCACCACCACCGCCACCACCACCTTCCTATAATTCAAATTCCCAACCTATATCACAACATCAACCCTTAATAATTTATCCTCTCAAATCCAAAATTGAACTATAAAAATGCAATGTAGGTGATAACCAATGCATGGCTTAGTTTAACAAAATTGAAGAATATTTCCATATATATAATATTACAACCAATGAAGAAAAGGTCAAATATGCATCGATGTACCTCGAAGGCACTACATACAATTGGTATCTATGGTGGAAAGGAAGAATTCAGTCATATAATTGGAATTATTTCAAAAATGATTCTTTTAAAAGATTCCAGGGCATCTCGAAAAAAGAATTTTGTTCAAAACTCACCAGATTACAACAAAAAGGAAGCATAGATGAATTTATGCATCAATGGGAAACTCTCGCCACCCGAGTATTTGGACTATCTGATGATCAATTACTCCAGTATTACATAGGTGGTCTCAAACCACATATCCAAGACGAGTTAATATTACATGAGGTTACTACGATAGAAATAACAATACGCAAGGTAAAAGCTGCTGAAAAAAAACTAGAAGGCCAATCAATATGCAACAAGGTTTACTCAAGAAGGAGTGTACCTCAGACCACAGGAAATGACAAATACATACCACCCAATCTACGTGAAGACAGAAGAATAAGTTTAGCGTCCAAAAGGATAAAAGAAGGAAAATGTAAATGATGTGGAGAGAAATGGGACCCTAGACATAGATGCCGGATTGAAGATCACTCAAAAAAATTGTACACTTGTGAAGCAGAGAAAGACGACGAATCAGACTTAGTAGAATCAATAAATGAAGAAATGGAAAATTTCCAAAATGACACTTCAGAAATCATAGAAGACGTCACACCAAGAATATCACTCGTAGCCATCACATGCATTACCCAACCACTAACTCTCAAATTAAAAGGACATATCAAAAATGATAATTTCACCGGACTAATCGACATTGGAAGTACTCACAATTTCCTCGATATCAAGATTGCAAGGAAACTCAAATTGTTTTTATATCCAATTCCAGATATGAAAGTAATGGTTGCAAATGACAAAAAAATTGGAAATGTCGGAAAATGCCATAAGGTGAAACTCCAAATCCAAGATTTCAATTTGGAATCATAACTTTACACTGTCCCTCTGGGAAGAGTAGATGTGATTTTAGGAGTCCAATGGTTACAAACCTTAGGCACATACTCATTCAATCACCAGGAACATTTCATCCAATTCAAGTGGCAAGGGAAAAGTTATAAATTAAATGGTTTTCAACCTCCACAAACACAGGTTGTGTCATCACAACAAATGAAAACAATGATCCAAAAAGGAGAAACTGCATACTTCATCCAATGCCACATCATATAAATACAAGAATCTGAACAAGATGACTCCAGAACATCAGAAGTCCAAGATCTAATTCAAAAACATAAGAAGGTATTTAAATCCCTTCCCATGGAGTTACCACCTCAAAGAAGAATTGAACATATAATTGAAGTTAAACTAGGATCAAGCCCAGTCAAGGTTAGACCATATAGATACCCTCATCACCACAAAACAGAGATAGAATGATTAGTCCAAGACCTATAAAATGTGGAGTCATCATGAAAAGAAGAAGTCCATATGCAGCTCCAGTAGTGTTAGTTCGAAAGAAAGATGGATATTTCAGATTATGCATAGATTACCGAGGGCTAAACAAAATAACAATTAAAAATAAATTTCCCATATTGTTTATTGATGAAATGTTGGATGAACTTCACAGAGCAAGATATTTTTCAAAACTTGATTTAATATCTAGGTACTATTAGATTAGATTCAGACTAGAAGATGTAGCCAGGGCTGCTTTCCATACACACGAAGGACACTACGAATTCAAGGTGATGCCTTTTGGGATAACTAATTCCCCCACCACTTTCCAAGCGACAATGAATGAATTATTTCACCCATACTTACAGAAACATGTCTTAGTCTTCTTCGATGATATCTTAGTGTACAATAAAACATGGGAGGAGCATATGAAACATTTGGGACAAGTGTTATATCTTCTAGAGGAAAATCAATTCTATGCCAAAATGTCAAAATGTACATTTGGCAAGGAGGAAGTAGAGTACCTTGGTCACATAATATCCAAAAAAGGAGTCAAGGTAAACCCCAATAAAATAAGGGAAATCACAGAATGTCCTAAACCCAAAAACATATCCAAGTTAAGGATTTCTAGGATTGGCAGGATACTATCGAAGATTCGTCAAGAATTATGCTCATTTAACCGCCCCTCTAACAAATCTCCTTAAGAAAAAATCCTTCCAATGGAATGTGGAAGCACAAAAATGTTTTGAAAACTTAAAAAACATTATGTCCACAACCCCGGTATTAGCAACACCTGACTTCTCCAAACCCTTCATCATCGAGTGTGATGTGTCAGGTTTTGGAATTGGAGCAATATTGATGCAAGATGGGCACCCAATTGCTTTTGAGAGCAAGAAATTAAATCAAACATAATGCTTACAATCCACTTACAACAAGGAAATGCTTTCCATCATGCATGCATTAAAAAAATTGTGCCAATATATATTGGGAAGTAAGTTCTTGATACACACAGATCATAACAGTCTCCAATACTTTTACAACAAAAAACAGTGTCAACTGAACAACAAAAGTGGATAGAGAAAATTGCCACGTTTGATATGGAAATCCTACATAAAAGAGGAAAAGACAACGTCGCGGTTGATGCCCTATCATGAAAATATGAAGAAACACAAGTTTTTGCAATATCAATAGCCTTTCCAGAATGGTTGGATGAAATCTAAACTGAGTATGCAAAAAAACCGGAGACTTTCTCTATAATCAAC
>JASDQU010680701.1:83867-98425 GCA_032191745.1 Picea mariana | reverse complement strand
TGATTCCTGAATCTCAATGTCAATGTAAGTGGCTGGTTCTTGTGTTTCAGCCACTGAATGTTGTGTTGCAGCATTCGGGGTCTCAATTTCCTCAATTTCAAAATCAGTGGCTGGTTCTTGTGTTTCAGCCACTAGATGTTGTGTTGCAGCATCCGGGGTCTCAATTTCCTTAATTTCAATACCAGTGGTTGGTTGGCTGGGTTATTTTCAGAGGCTCCGGGGATTTGATCAACAACAAGTTTTTCAATTTGCTCGAAATATTTGAGAAGACCATTCTATTGTTCAAGGGGTTCGGATTCTAGTCACAAAGGATGATATAACATAGGTTCTGGGTCTTCCCATCACTGGCATTCACTGGTTCAGCCGCAAACATATTATTCTTAATGCCCAGCAGGATTTTCTCTTGCCATGAGAACAAGTTGAGCCTAAAGCACGGGGTGTTCGACTTATCTCGTTGTCACCTCCTTGGCTGAAAGTTGCAGAGTTTGTCAAGCACTACCTTACCTATGAAGGCCGATACCAGGTAGTTTACCAATACGAATTTGTCTTGTTATCTCATTTACGACATGCTAGACTGGTGAATATTCCTTACTATCTACTCGGATGTCTTAGAAATATGTCGCATTATTGTAGATAGGCTAAAAATCCCATCCTTTCCCTCACCCATCACCGTCTCATTCAATTTCTCATCCAAAAGGGTTTTGCCCAACAAAACCCTCTCCTAAACAGTCCACCCATAAACCCTCAAGAAGCTGTTGAACATCCTGAAAATCCTCATGAAGAACAACCACAAACCCTTCCTGACCCTCCGGAAATACCTATTAATCCGCCTACAAATCCAATTGATCCAATTAACCCTCCTACCATACCAATTCCACCCCACAATTTACCAGAATCATCTACTCCTACTGTTCATATCCTTAGCGATGATTCTAAAGCAGATAAACCTGATTACCCTCCCTGCGCCATCACTGAGGAAAAACCCACTCGCAAAATAAAGAATAAAACTACTACTTTTCCTTCCTTTTTACCTAAAAAACAAATGAGGGCTTCGACCAAAGCAGCAACTATTGCCACTACCCTAAACCCCCAACCCATTTTGCTAAAAACCCATACACCTCCACCCTCCCAAATCCCAGAATTTTTACCTGTTCAACCGACGGGCACTGAAACACAAGAACCAGAGGCCCAAGGTGCTGCGACATCATTTTCTTTACATCAAGTAGCCGTCACACAAGAACCAGCTACTCATTCAGTAGCTGTCACACAAGAACCAGCTACTCATTCAGTAGCTGAAACACAAGAACTAGTTATAGTTGTTACATAAGAACCAGCTACAGCTGAAACATAAGAACCAGCTGCTGACTTCATTCCTGAAATACAAAAATCACATGCCCAGGGTGCTGCAACACTATTTTCTTTACATCAAGTAGATGAAACACAAGAATCAACTGTTGATTTTGTAGTTGATCCATAAGAACCATCTACTGAGGTTGTGACCGTTACACAAAAACCAGTCACCCCTCTTGATACATCGATGACAGATCAACAACCAGAACCAACAATGGCTTCTCTCTTACAAGAGAATGAGTTTCTAAGATCAGAATTGGAAGCTTACAAGCAAGAGCTGGTAATGGCAAAGGAAGCCTATGACAAGGAACTTAATTTGTATACCTTAGCTCGCGTAGCATCCATGGCAGAGAAAAACAAAAAAGATGATCAGTATAGAGAGTATATGTGCAGCCAATGTGGGGATATTTATGATCAAGTAGGATACAATGTGGTTCAAATCCCAATGCCTGGAGCTTCCCCTGCACCTATGACTTTTGCAGTTGAAAAAGAGGAACGCCCTACTGTTACACAAGAACCAGTAGGACCTTCAAAAATTCCAAAAATCAAAGCTAATCTACAGGAACCCTGGCCTACATCAACTGTTAAATCCAAAGCTCCTATTTTCATTAGTAAAGTTGTTCAAACTCTGCCTATTGATGAATTTTCCCCTTCTGGCAAGATCAGTACCCCTACTTTTGTGGAACAAGCCACTCAGACTCTACCTCAGCCTACCACTTGCGATGCTGAAACACAATCTCAACCATGGAATGAGCAGGTAATAATGAACAAATGGAAAAAGAAGTCTACTATTACACAGGACAAAAGTTTGTAGGAGCACAGACTACTTTGGCTAAACCACATATATTCAAACTAGGAAGCTTTGGAGCAAACACGCAAATAATAGCGTGCCCATAAGAAGCAGAATGAGGAGTTAAAAATCAAATTGCTCCTAATGTTCGATTTGGTACAAAAATTGTTGGCTGCTAGAAAACCATCCTCAAAGTACTCTCTTTTCCTTATAGAACGACTTGCATTCTTTTAGATAAAATCAATCAAAGAAGGAAGACCCTATGCAGTGTTCAAACCAGAAGATTTTGTTCAAACTTTTGCAGAAGCCTCTACTATTGATCAACATCTACTATGTGAGGTATATCTTCATAATGAAGCCATTCCTGAGAACAGACAGCTTAATCTTAATCCTCTTGTTGGTGATATCCAGATTCGGGCACTCGCCTCCTTCCTTACCAACCAGATTACGTGGCAGAATGATTTTGTAGCTGCCAAGCAAAATGAAGATAATTGTCTCCTCTGGATACGGATAGAACCACAGAACGTTGCCACCTTTGTTGCAGAATATTATCAATTTTTGAAGAAACCAGGGATGACTCAATATATACGGCAACTAAAGGAAACAGTACTTCAAGATTGTCAATAGTTTATTAAATCCACAGAGACTGCTGCCCTAAAATCAAATAACATGTTTTGGAAATAATCTTCTGAGAAAAGGTAGGAGCACAATCCCTTTAGTCCTACCAATCTTGAGACAACAATCTTCCGGGTACCTAGTTACATCAAATGTGTCCAGCAATGTGCTGAAAATTGGATAGGTTATCAGTTCCATTTTCCCATTCTGTGGATGCTAGCAGAAAAGTATCAAATTCATCATAGATTGCCCAAGAAATTTGAAGCAGTAGCCTGGCAAAGGCTACAACATGTTCAAGGATTCAGAGCCCCAACAGACAATACTTTCTATAGCTACTGCTTAAGTAATTTGCACGCCCAGAGTCGGTATCCGGATTCTGATTCAGATTGAAGTTGCCTGAGGACATGCAACCTTTTTAGTTGGGGGGGATGTTAGGACACTATAATGTACCTTTTTGCTCATACTTTTTGCTATCATTACATCCTTTTCCCACTCACATTTAAGCCTACATTATCACCTTAATCCATTTTTCCAAAGGTATATAATGTTTCTTTTCTTTGCTATATGTTTAATTTGTTTTACATGTAATTTTACATTACTTTCATACTTAGCCATTAATAAAAAACATATAGTTGCTAAAATAGTTTGAAGACTACAGTTAATATATCGTTGTTGCTTGAAGACCACGTTGCTAAAACAGACAAACAATACGCAAATCCCATTGCTGAAATAGTCTGTGATTTGCGATGTTGAAACAGTATTTCACATACAGCAGTAACAAGAAAAGATAATTAAAAGAGTTGTTACACTGGCCACAAAAGCTGTACCTCAAGCCAACACCATTACAACCATCGTTGTTGCTTGAAGACCATGTTGCTGAAACAGTCAAATATTACGCAAATCCCGTTGCTGAAACAGTCTGTGATTTGCAATGATGAAACAGTATTTCACATACAGCAGTAACAAAAAAGATAATTAAAGGAGTTGTTACACCAGCCGCAACAGTTGTACCTCAATCCAGCACCATTACAACCACTGTAACAGTATTTTTCTATGGAACATTAGAATATCCTATTCCAACATAGAAGATTAGATCAGACTAAGAATAGGATTTGTATGTACACATCTAATTTTATGATTAATTGTATTAAGAGGATCCTCCTCTTTAAATAGGGGGGAAATCAACATTAGAGGGGAGATTACGGAAGGCTTATATAGAAAGGAATTATAGAGAAGGGTGTGTTCACTTTTGATATTTTAACTTGTCACATTTGACAGATGAATAAAAGATCATTCTGAGCATTTCTTCTTAGTTCCATTCATTTCTAGGGAATATTGTGAGAAGGAGAGGGCCCACCTTCTTCACAAGATTCACCCATTAGTTTCTGTAGTGTGTTAGTATTGTTTTTATTCATACCTTGTTAAAACTCTGTTTTGTTGAAATTATGTTTCAACTGATTGTTACATTGTTTTCATACAATTCATTCCTAGGTAATTGTTGATCATTTTGATTGGTGATTTTGTTTGTAGAATCAGTTTATGAAAGTGTGATAGTCAGAGACAAGTGCTGAAGATTCCTACTTTGGGGAATAGGGTCCTGTTCTCTATTACAGAATAGTTGGTCTTCTTTGCATTATGTTGAAAGGTTATTTTTTCCTAGGTTGTTGTTTCTTAATGTAATCCAGGATTCTTCTGATAATTATTTTCTTTTGAATCTTAAACTCTGCAATACATAGATTGCTTTTACTGTAATTCAGAGTAGAACTTTAGTTTGTTCAAAGCAAGGTGTGATTAGTGTAACTTTTACTACAACTTTGGATTGCTTTTGAGATTGAGCATATAAAGTGTGTGATTTCCTTTGAAATAAATAGACTTCCTTGGGTTGACAATTTATGTAACACTTGATTGTTTTAATTAATAAGCAATTATAGTGACCAACAACAGCCAAGGTAACCTCTTGGCACTCAGGAATGTTCTAAGGTTCAAAATTGGTTCTTCTTAACACAATTTCCACCTGAAACTTCGGGTCCAATGACCACTTATCTAGCCCATCCAGGCTTGATGTTAAAACCTTGGCTCTGAACTCGAATTTTGTCTACTTCGACAACAATTCTTTCAAAACTTTTGCTTCATTTTCTACTAACATGGCCCATCCAGGCTCAGTGTTGTAACCATGCTCTGATACCATATTGTAACATCCCCGACCACCAAAAGGTCGGGAAATTCCACCTACACAACCTTAAATTAGCATTTAAAGCTTTGATACCATTTTGCAACATCCCCGACCACCAACAGCCCAGGCAATGCCACTACTCCTGCAGATCTATTGCTCTATTTTGATCTATGGCAGGTCCAGCCTTAAACTATTGAGCTATTCCACATAGAAATACTTACAGAAAAACATACACATCCATATAAACATAGAATGACTCTTCTACATATATATAACATAATAATGCGGAAATAGAAGTAAGCCTACACATGCAACATATACAACATATACAGGCAATCCTCATCAATTACAACATATGTTCCATTACAAAGCATGTAAATAAACATAAAAGTGGTACTTATCTTTTATAAGAAGACCACCAACTACGTGCAGACCTTTCATGAGCCTCCCAGCCATAGACCACACTGCTCATCACGCTCAGCAGTGGGTCACCCCCGAGCTGGGACTAAGCTCCACCCAGGGCAAGGGAATCCTAGATTAGACTAAGGTTACAGGAAAATTCACAAAGCAACTGGAAGGATTCTCTCCAGGAGCCTTCTTATGCCCACTACTCATGGACTCTCATTACCCACATGCATGTTCCACCCAGGAGTCTACACCTTCACAAGCACAATCCATCAGTGCTTCACCTCCCTCTCTGCTTCTTGGCAAAAGGCCCAATCGGGAATTCTCATAGCATCGTAGCTAGTGCTAGACGCTCTCGAGGAGAAAACCACTTCCCAACAAACTCTCTCACCTGGAGAGAACTGCTCACAGGCCTGACAACCTGCCTCTTCTACCATAGGCCTGACAACCCACTTCTTCAACACACTCCTCAACTCAGCTTCAGCCAGGTGAGGACAAAAGCAATGGTTCAGCACTCATTCACACAGGGATGATAGTAGAAACAACAAATGGGCATGGCACCGTAGGTGACAACAACCCTCACTGAAACACAGCACGGCTAAGGCGATTACTCAGGTGTTGGGTTCCTCAGAAGACATAGAACAACTCATGGAGTACCAATTTCAGGATGCGTGACTATGCAGAGGTCGAATAGGTTAAACGACAGATCAGTCCACAATTTTTTCCCACTAGTTTTCAAGGTGCGTGACCAAGGAAAAAAACGCAGAGGTCGATTCTCTTGGTTTCGGGTTCCGACTGTGGATAGAAGAATGGACAGGATGAACCACTAACTCGGATGGAGGATGGAAGAATAAACCACGAGTTACTCGTTTCAGGGTCCCTGGTGGATGTCCCCATTCATGGTTAGACAGTGGATGGAGAATCGTCAAACTCCACAAAACCAACCCCCAACATGGCTCAACTCACCATCTTTTAATGCATGTGCCCAGGTCGACACTTGTCTTCCTAGAGATGCATGCACTAAATTTGCATTTGTTCCCCTTTCCTAGGAACTTAGGACAACACTTGGCCAATTGACCACCTTAGCCTTTTAGGAAATAATAATAAATTATTATCGCCTTTAGGGGTAATCCCCCTAGCTTAGACCCTAGTCGCACACACTTAGCCTCCTCCCTTACCCAACCTTGTGGAAGCTTAGTCCCCCATCAATCTTTATTTGTGGTCAGTTTGCATGCAGTGATGTTTATATTTTATTAATGATCTCCATAATTACATATACAAAATCAAGCTCCTGGCCTTTAACTTCTAAGCTCTCTGGCCTAGTAAACACATAAGCCCACTAGCTTATCAACACTTGGCTCACCAGCCTATAAACATGATTACAATTCATAATATCACTGGGGATCGTCCTTGGGGATATTACAGAAAACCTCATGGGAAACCCCCCTCTCAAACTGAAATGCATCAAGAATGAAGAAGGAACAAAAGGCAGTGGCTAAGCAACTTTGTCCTTCACTCCAAGGACACCTTTCAAATGTGCAAGTTTAAGTTCGGTGAAGATTTTGATGAAGAGGTAGATGTCTGTGCAGATCTGATGAAGTAGATGCACAAGTGAGATGTCCACATATATCCACTTTCTCTTATTGAAAATAAGAAGATCCAAATCACATACCATGTGAAGTTTGGATGAAACTTTATAAATCATGCGGTCATTTCCGAAAAATGTTGAAAATTTGTTGATTTTAAAATGCTCATAACTACACATGATTTAAAAATATAGAGTGCAAGACTCACTAGAATGGTGGCATATTTATCTATGAGAAGAGATGTAATGGCTACACTCATTCACAAGAAGATGATTACAATGAGGCTCTGAAGACCTTTTTATGATAAATATGAATGCCAAAACCCTAGACATCCAAAAACCTAACCCTAGGAGATGAAGTGCCAAAATTCATGTGAGCCCTATTGAGGTAAGTTAGTACATTAACTTCCCGGGGTCATAAATTTTGCATACGATCTCTATTTTAGGTGTGTGATAACCCATTGTAAAGGTATTTTCGAGAACTACACATTATGTGATCAAAATCCGACTCTGTCTACAATTTGATTGTGGCAAGCCAAGAAAACATTGTTTAGAGCCCCAAAACGACCCTAGAAGTACAGAAAGATGTACTGACATGAAAAATTCCAAAATAATCTAGTTGGAATAGGTGGGAAGCCACCAATATCCACCTGGATGTTGTGTAGGGCTTCAGGATAGCCCCATAATTGCAGAATCAACAATTACAAATCAATGTCCCCATTACAGAGAAACGTGTTGAATTGAAAACTATCAAGATGAGCCAGTTGGAATTTGGAACAGGTGGGTGGCCACAAATATCCACCTAGATCAATCCTCTCCCCTTAGGAAGCAATGGTCTCCATTGAGTTGAGTTCCCAGGGAAGAGGGGAAAGAATTTTTTGAATCTGAATCTTGGTGAGTTGTGTGCCTTGTTGGAGAAGTTGGCTTCTTGGTTTGTGGAAGGATGTCACGAACCTGGTGCTAGTGGGGTTGAATCTATTCCACCAACATGTTGTCTTTGGGCTTGACGGGGCATTGTGTAGGCACCATCGTAGGTGAAGAAAAAATATCTTCTTTCTCTTCTGCAATATGATTTTGTTGGATAGAAGGTGTTGAGGCTACAGTGGTTGTAGTGACCTTTTGTGCATCCTTCGAACATATTGTGAAGAGGATGAATTTTGTAGTATGAGAGATTACCTTGCGTCATTGTTTTGGTGGAACACTTGTCAAAACTACCTCTGGTATCCTGTAGTGCTGACCCCCAAGAGTAATAATGACACTACGGGGTCGAGACTCATAAACAACATGGCATTTCCAAATGTATGGTTGGCCCAAAAAAACATCACAGACATCAAGAGGGGCAACATCACACACTACCTCATCCTTGAATCATTAGATGCCATCGGACAGGTGTCACTGTTGACTAACACAAAGATCTCGTCCCTGGTGAATCCACCCGATGTTGTATGGTTGTGGGTGTGGTGTTGTTGACAACCCAAACTGTTTGACAACCTCAACTAAGATGAGATTCTTCTAGCTTCCACTATCAATGATAAAATGAAACGAGGTCCCCTTCACCCACATCTATGAATGGAATAGGTGCTCCCCATCTTCAGGATCTTCTAGTTGAATTGTTGCAGTCATGATAGTAGTAGTAGGGTCTGTGTCAATGATCTATCCATTTTCAATATTTTCTGGATCATATTCTGAATCAGGGTTTGACTCCTTATCTTTGACCTCGGCCACCAATGACTATTTCAAGCGACATTCATCAGTGTTGTGCCAGGGGATTTTGTGGAAGTCGCACCAGTTCCCAATGTCATTCTTCATCTTTCCTTTACCCTTATTTTCATGTGTATTGGTTGGTTTTCGAGAGGATATTGGTTAGGGTTGCCTTGACCATGCTTTGATTGTTTCGGATTTGCAAAATTGAACTCCCATTTGTTCTGGTGCCTAAATTTCTGCTTGATTTTGATAGAATACTGATAGGCATCTCCCAATGATGAGATGTTTAGGAAATCCACTTTGGTTTGGATGTACCTATGCAGGGCCCCACTGTATTTCAGAACCATATGTCGCTCAGAGTCTTTGATACCCAACTCGGTGCATAAGGTATGGAAATTATTTGTGAACTCCAACACTATTTGACTCTTCTCTTGTCGTAGTGTGGTCCATCTCATGTATTGGTATTCATAGTTATCAACAAAGTATTATTGTTCCTTGACCACATCCACAAAAAAATCCCAAGTGGGCTCGGACCCATATATTCCACATTCCTCTATGGAAATTTGCTCCCAGTAAATTTCCCACCAATGTTTGACATGGGGAAGAGCCTTGAAGAGTCTGAAGGTGATATTTTCCCTGTCGGGAAAATTGTGAACAAAGAAATAACCATTTAACAGATTCAACCATTTTTCTAAGGAATCTGCATATATCTGAACTTCAATTACAAGAATATAAAAATTAACTTGTACCTTGAAGGGAGAGGTTCCTCCAAAGTGTCCTCTTAATGAAGATGTGTTTGTTTCTATCAGCAGGCATTGAAGGATGTGGGAAAAATTCTCCATCGTTTCGTCCCTCTATCACGCGAGAGCTTTCTCAAGAAACAAGTTAACATGATATTTTTCTCCATTGTTTTTCTTTTCTGCTTCCATCGAGGGTTTCTTGGGCATGTGAGAGAGATTTTCCTCAAGAGAGACAATATCAAGACCCAACTTGCTATACTCAGACCTCGTCGGGGACATGCATTGAAAAACGATCAAGAGCAACCTGCTTTGATACAACCGATCCAGATTATTTTTGGAACGAAATGAAAGAATATATATTATAATGAAATACACATAAAAATTGCAAGAAACATAGAAATACATAAATACATGATTTCTATTAATGAAAGAAATGTACATAGACTATAAAAATACAAAGTACAAGACCCGCTAGAATGGTGGCATTTTTATCTCTGAGAAGAGATGTGACGGCTATGCTCATTCACAAGAAGATGATTACAATGAGGCTCTGAAGGCCTTTTTATGATAAACATGAATGTCAAAACCCTAGACATCCAATAACCTAACCCTAGGAGATGAAGTGCCAAAAGTCATGTGGGCCCCATTTGGGTAAGTTATTACATTAACTTCCCGGGGTCGTAACTTTTGCATACGATCTCTGTTTTAGGCGTGTGATAACCCGTTGGAAAGGTATTTTCGAGAACTACCCATTATGTCATAAAATTGTGACATTGTCTATAGTTTGACTATGGAAAGACAAGAAAACATTATTTAGAGCCCCTAAATGACCTTGGAAGTACATAAATATGTACTGACATGAAAACTTCCAAAATAATCTAGTTGGAATAAGTGGGAAACCACCAATATCCACCTGGATGTTGTGTAGGGATTCAAGACAACCCAATAATTGCATAATAAAAAATTACAAAGAAATGTCCCTATTATAGAGAAACTTATTGAACTGAAGATTGTCAAGATGAGCCAGTTGGAATTTGGAACAAGTGGGTCGCCACCAATATCCACCTGGATCACTAGGATTGCCTTTCAAGGCACCATCGAAATTTAGTTTAACAAAGCCTATAGGGGGGAAGAGAGGAGTGTTCAGTGAGGTGTGGGGTAAGTTAAGGTTCCAATTTGATAGGATTAGAGATTCTTTTGGATTCCCAGTGAGGTATTCTGATGTCTAGTGCTGATCCCTTATGGTTTCCTACACATTTTCAAAAATATGAGACCAGATGCGAGAAGGCGGAGAGGATTTGGAATGGAAGATGCGTTTGTTTCTATATTTCCATATTTTCCATACAATGGAGCCTTGTAGTAACTGCCAAATCCTATTTAGGATTGGATTAGTGTAGGTCGCGGCTCCCCAGTTCTCAATGGTTTGTATGATACTATCTCTTGCTCTATTGTTTTTTCTCATGATTTGAGAAGCATGATCCCAGATCTTCCCACTGATGGAGCATTGATTGAGTAAATGCTCTGTTGATTCTTCCTTTTTTTGGAAGAGATGATAGAAGAGGGTCCAATGAATCCACACTTCCATAGATTGTCCTAGGTGAGGATTCGATTTTGTACCATGAGCCATAGGAAATTAGAAACCTTTAGCCACAATTTTGGCTTCCATATAGTAAGCGAGATAATTTTCTTTAGGTAGAGTATGGAATTTCTCTTGAAAGATGTAGGCTTCTTTGATTGTGAATGTGCCCAGGGAGGAGTTTCCCCATCGGAGAATGTTTGGTCCATTTCTGATGCGTATTTTCCTTTGTGCATCAATGTTGAGCCAGGGTTGCATGTTGTATTCTTCAGGAATGTGAAGGTTGTGGGGGAGCGTTTTCCAAGTTCTCCAAGGGGGATGATGAGTGACATTGAGCCAAATATCTGTGACTTTGAGATTATCTATTTGTGGCATATGATGCTTGAGAGGGTGCATATCATTCATAGAGTGTAAAGGAGGTAACTATTGCCAAGAATCTGTCCAAAATAGAACATTTTTACCATCCCAAATTTCCTAGAAAGCATGCTCCTATATGAGAGGCCAATAGCGCCAAAATGCATTCCATATATTAGATCCTTGGATATTATCATTGAACCTGATGAGTTGTTCTTCATTGGTGTTTAGGGCGTATTTTTTCTTCCATATGTTAGCCCAAAGTTTTGTTGGGTACTTGAGCCAACGCCACTGGATTTTAGCACCCATAATGTTGTTTAACTTACCTAGGTCCCTGAGTCTGAGTCATCCAATGGATTTTGTCTTAAAAACTTTCTCCAAGATGAACATCGCCCATTTCTTTCCAGGATCAAGCCTATGGAAAAGGAAGTTCCTCTATATCTTCCATATGGTTTTAATGATCGATTGTGGGGAAGACAGAACTGAGAAGAGGTAGGATAAGATAGATTCAAGAACCGATTTTATGAGGACCATCCTAGTTGCAATGTTTAGGGATCAAAAAGTACAGTTGTTGAGGAGATTTGAGAGGAAAGAAAGTAGGGTGTCCCAAGAGATGTTTAGATCAGTCGCCTTAGAGAGGGGGATGCCAAGGTAGTTGGATGGAAGTGAGATTCTTGGTATACCCATGAGTCGAGAGATGTGACGTTGGACAACAGGTGGAGTGTTGAAGAAGAAAATATGGGACTTACTCAAATTGAAAGTTGTGTCAGAGGCTTCACATAAGTAGTTGAGGATGGTCTTGAGATTATTAGATTCTTGTGCAGTGGGTAAGCTCATTAACATGGTTTCATCCACAAACTGGCTGTGAGATGCAGCACAATGCAGGCCATGTAGAGGTTATCCTTGGAGAGATTCATCCTCTATATAATTTTTGATGTATCGTCCCAAGCCTTTTTCCATGATGAAAAAGAGAATGGGGGACAAAGGGTCCCCTTGACGAATTCCTAGGGAGGGAGAGAAAGGTTGGGAGGGTACTCCAATGACCAATATAGTAAATAAGGCAGAGGAAGTAAGGTTTGAAATCCAATGGATCCAATTTTGGTTGAATCCAAATGCAACAAGAAGGGATCGCATATAATTCCAACTAAGACAATCAAAAGTTTTGGAAAGATTGAGCTTGATGAGCATACCTGGAGTGCAAGTAGTTTTGAGCGAGTGTATTACTTCATGGGCCAAGATGAAACTATCCAATATTTGATGCCCCTCTAAATATCTAGATTTCTCTTTGGAGATGATGAAGAGTAGGATGGGTTTGAGTCGCAGGGCTATGAATTTAGTAATGATTTTGTAGATGACATTGCCTAATGCAATGGGCCGGAATTTCTTTTCCTAAGTGAGTCGTTCTTCCTTTGGGATGAGAGTGAGGAAGGTGGCATCAAGAGTCGAGAGGACTTTCCCTAAGGTTCTAGATTCCTCCACAACTTGCCAGACCTATTCTCTTATCACTAAACAACAGAAGTAGAAGAAAATGGTTGTGAATTCGTCTAGTCTTGGTGCCTTACCCTGGGGAATCTCCTTGACAACCTGATCCACCTCCTCTTGTGTGATTGGTCTAATCAAGGCATGGTTTTGTTCTAGCATGATGAGGGTTGGTATATGATGAGTTACTCTTGAGATGGTTGGGGTTCTGTCAATAGGTGGCTATGATAAGAGTTCTTTATACTATCGTACTAGCTTAGCTTTTATTCCTTCATTATATGAGATTGATTTTCCCTGTTCGTCTTCAAGTGTTGTGATGTGGTTGATGTAGAATATGTGCATCATGGAGTGATGGAAAAATTTTGTATTCCTTTCCCCTTGTTTAATCCATTTCACTCTAGATTTATGTTTCTAGAGTATTTCCTCCTTTTTCCTTTCATCAAGTTGTTCCTTTAGTGTTTCTTCCTCCTAACATTTCTCGTCTAAGTGGCCCTGCAAAATGATTTATTGTTGGATTTCTTCCAAGCATTGTTCTAGGGTTGTTTTTTCCTAGAAGATGTTTCCAACTACATTTTTATTCTAGTCCCAAAGATGCAATTTGAAAATTTTCAATCTTTGTTGGAATCTATACATTTGTGAACCATGAGAGATCTCTACATTCTCCCATCAATATTTGGATATCTCTGAGAAGTCGAGATGAGTTAGACATAAATTTTCAAATCGAAAGGGTTTGTATTTGGGGGTAGTGATTGTATCAATCCATAGTTGAACAAGTCATTGATCTAAGCTCGATTTTGGAAGGATATTCACCTCGATGGAGGGCCCCTCGAGCATTAGGGTTTCGTAGTATTCCAGTTATAAAGTAGTATGCAAAACATAAATAATTAGCTAGAAATGGCAGAGAAACAATGATATAACCAAAACAATACCACAATAACACCAAAATAATACCAGAATAACACCAGAAAGAGAACTTTGATTACTAAGAGAAATGTTCACTTGCCTCTTCGAGGGGGAAACCTCCAGAAAAGAAGAGATCTATTACAATAATATCCAAGAAAAAAATTCTCATACCCTCTACTTCTATTTATACTAAATCTATCTATCCAAAAGAACCATCTAGAGGAAGATCCTTCTAGAAGCGGAAGCTTTTATTAGGGCTTCTTACATTTGATTTATTCTTCCTTATCTATAGGCCTTACTAATATTGGCCTTTATTACATGGAATTATATTTATACTAAATCTATCTATCCAAAAGAATCATCTAGAAGAAGATCCTTCTAGAAGCGAAAGATTCTATTAGGTTTTCTTACATTTGATTTATTCTTCCTTATTTCTAGGCCTTATTAATATTAGCCTTTATTACATGGAATTATATTATTATACCTACATGAGGGGTTAGGGAGGTTAGGTCCCTAACATGCCCTCCCTCTTGTTACCCATGATTTTGGTCATCTTGATGGTGTATTGATGATGTTGTACTCATGCTCCCAACAAGAACTTTCTCTTTAGAAAAGTGACATTCATCTCTTTCCAGAAAACATATTTTTGAAGAGAGTTCATAGGCTTCTTATAGCATAGGGTGCAAGAATGACCCATTCTCACAGGCCACCTTCAACTAGGGTGTGAACTTCTCGCACTGTGCTCTATACCTAGGGTGCAAACTTGTTCTCAAGCTTGGAAAAAGGGAGAAGTCTCGAGGGTTCTAGAAGGGAATCTTCTAGAGAATGGGTTGGCATTCGAATGGTTATCATTTTACTGGTTTCCCTGATTTGGTGGGATCATT
>JASDQU010680701.1:70359-83658 GCA_032191745.1 Picea mariana | reverse complement strand
AAGAGTCACCGAAAGGAAGCTTACGACATCAAGGCGATCAGGTTGTATCTTCTACTTTCAATTAATATGATACAGCGACATGTCCTTTTCCCATAAAGTCATTCTTACTTTATTGTGTAATTCCTTGATCATACACATAAGTTGACAATTGAATATGTTTTGCTATCTTCACTTTGGTTGGTTTGTGTTGTCTTGGTCTTGACCTCACGAGAGCACCGGAGCGAAGCAAGAGCAACAGAGACCCTAGGAGGCGATACAAAGGTATGTCACTTGTTCCTCCTTACTAGCTAATTCAATGGTCATAACTTAGGGAAAGAGTCATGTCCTATCGTGTTTTGTTCTAGATCCAGGTGGATCTAGGGAGATTTGTTAGTGTCCGCACCTACCGATTAGTTCGATAACAAAATTGGTGACTCCACTGGGGATGAAACCATTTTCTTCATGTTTTTTGGTGTTTTTCCTTGGCCATTTTCTCTTGCCTTACCTTTTTTCATTTATATCAATCTCTAAGTCTTCAGGACACCCTGATAGACTCCCTGGGTCCAGAAGTCCCTTCAAAAGTTTTGTCTTTTTCCAAAATTTTACCTAGTTTTAGGCCTTCTCTCACTGAACCCCACAGTGGCCTAGGAGAACACCTTGAGTTCGCACTCTGCTTTTAAGTACAGTGTGAGGTTCTCGCACCCTGCTCAAAGGTAATCTGCAAGAATGATCCATTCTCGCACTGTGTAATACTGATAGCCTGCGAACCCTCTTTTAAAATTTTTGGATTTAAGGTTTTTTGCATGTTCAGATGCCCAGATCAGTATAGGTGTCTGAAAAGAACTTCTTGGGCCAGTGGTTGATGTCTTCTTGACTTCAGATCTTGTGCACGATCAGTCTTCGAAGATCAAAGGCTCTTCCTATCCATCTTTTTCTCAACTCTCATCTCCCGACTTGTCTTAGCAAAGATATACTCTCTGATCCTGGAATCTGAGTACTTGTTGGTTAGGAGCTGGAAATCAGTTTGAAAGTTGGGATTCTTTGTCTTTCTCATTTGCTCATTATTTGGAAGATCATTATTCTCTTGCAATTGAAAAGTCTAGTTTTTGTTTCCATTGAAAGATTGGTTTGGGTTTTTATTTATTGTTTGTCCATTAGTTATTGGTTTTCCTTACTCTCACCACCATGGTGTAGATCCTTTTTGAAAAGTAAGAAACATTATTCTTTTAAAAGCATTTTTGCTTTTTAAAATATTGAAAATCAATTGTTGAAATTGTTGAAAAAGAACAAATAGAGAGTTGTCATCATTGTGTGATTCGTTGAGATTGCATTTTAAAGAAAATTGTGTATCGTATTTCAAGATTGTTCCGGAAAACTTCTCTTTCCCTCCCATACATAGGATTCATCGAACGAAAATTGATGTATTTCATTCCTATCTATGCATTGTTGGGTCAGAGTCCTATATGAAATCAATTTAATCTCTGTTTCCTTTGAGTAACAACAACCCTTAATAACACGATGCAAATTTTAAAATTTAACTAGTAACTCTTTTCTAGGGCTCTATTACACCAACAATTAGCTAGGCTAGCGCTTTGGAATAGGCAGAGAGATACACTCTCCAAAGCACAAAACACACAATAGCATCTTGTGTTAAGGAGTGTCAAATTCCACTTACAACATTTTGTCCTAGGAAACCCTTCTCACACAAGGGTCGAACCCGAGGTCGCATTGATATTGACAGAGTTTCTCACCCTGCTTTGTTGATATCAGTGTAGAGATTGCATGTATTACGAGGGTCACTTGGAGGTATACCCACAAGGATGAGTGGAAGCCTCTCGAGTTGATTTCAGGCTAGATACCCTACCCTTGTGTGTGGATCGGACTGTCGACTATCCCCCTAGGCTTTATTGTTGTCAGTGGTAACCTTAGTGGCCTATCTTCTTAGGGTCTTACACAAGGTGATTGTGAAGGGGTAAGTCTTCATGGTACCTGGAATCGACATTGGCCAAAATCACTCAGGCTCCTTGGAGGGTATACCCACGATTATGTGTGGGAGATTGCACTAGGGTGTAAGTCTGTTAAGCAGGTCATCAGCGTAACTTTTCCACCCTAGCCCAACCCCTTCTCGTCTCGTTGTTGCGGCGTTGGATTTCATCACCAACTAGTGACTTCGGAATTAAAAGGTCTTGTTTGCTTGGTATTGTCTCCTAGATTTTGTTTACTAGTGCATGTTGTTTGTTTACCCAAGTTGACCATAAGACTTTCTTCGTAAGTTTGTAACTCGTTCACGATAGACCCTCCATGTCGTTCACGTAGACTGCAGGGCTTACCTCCAGAAAATCTGGGAGGTTCTCAACCCCTACCTACAAGCTCACCTGAGGACTCTCCTCAACAGAGTGAAGTCCAGGACGTTACCACTCCACAAGTGGAAAGAACCGACTCTCTAGAATGTTTCCGAATTACCAATTCTCGAGAGGACTTTCGACTTCACCCTGATTCTGAGAGACAGATTATGCGAGTGAATTCTTCCGGAGACTTAGTTGTGTTGTCTTCTGGATCACCGACTGGACCCTTTCTAGGACCTGAGGGCCAAGATCCTTTTTGGTCTGCTAGCATTTTTAGACGGGATCTCTTTGGTGCAAGATTAGGTGTTGAAATCATTGTCTCACCTGTGTTCCCCGAAACCTCTGACCCAGATGCGGTACCTTTTACTACTGCTTATTATTTTCCTGGTACAGACGCTCCATGATCTGACCACATCTTGACCATCCCTATAGAAATGGTCCATTACATAGACACTACGAGTATTCACATCGGAATTATAGCGGCTAGTCAAGCCCCCATCGGCACACCGCTCTCACCCAGTGTCACCCCGACACTTCCACCTGGATACCATGCGTTGAATGCTTCTATTCCCACTACTATGCAAACCCCATCCAGAACTCTTGGTGGTCCCTCTTCTTCTGGACACTCTCCTCCCGGCTTTATTCCCATGCTTCCTCAACCCCCTTTCGGAGGACCTTCCGCGTCCTCTACTGGAAGCATTAATCCTAGTGGCACTATTCCGTCATTCACACCAAATTACCAGATTCCTGTTGGTGGACAATTTCCCCAAGGAGGTTGGACTCAACCCCCCTTTGTAGGGAAAATTCCTATTAGAATGCAAATCCCAATTGGAACACAACCCCCGATTGGAGGACAACCCCCACCGACCCCACCCTACGGACAAAACATACCTTTGTCCTTGGCCCAGTATTGGAACAATATAATACAACATAATCCTCAATTGAATGGGGGGAAACAGCTTCCATCTTCATCCGTCATACCCCCTAGTATAGACCAACCATATCTAGGTACGTCCAATCCTATTTGGGGCTCGAATGCTCAAACTCACGTCCCTGTTCAAGGATATAATCCCATGAGATATTTTCCTCTACAACAATCACCGAATCTGCCTGGGTCTTCGCATTATATGCAGACTGCTTATGGTCCCACTGGTTTTCCAATGGGACTCCCTCCCCAAAGCCACCAGTACCCGCATGTGAATAGACAGTTACCCTTCTTGGCCACTTTGGATCTCCCGGATCTGTCAAGGATTTTAAACGATCCAATCTGTCACTCTCCCCATTGGCCCGTTATACCAGCCAAGCTACCCTTTGACATCTCTAATTTCGATGGAAAAGCGGGAGAGGACCTGAAAAATCACATCATGACTTTTCATCTCTGGTGCTCATCCAACTCCCTGATGGATGACTCTAGCCGATTACGTCTTTTTTAGAGAACTCTCACAGGTTCTGCCGCGAAGTGGTATATAGAATTACCACGAGATTTCTTCATCGACTTCAACACCCTAGCTATGGCCTTCCTCACCCACTACCAGCTACTGATCTGTTATGAAATAGGGACCGAGATTCTGAGTTCTTTCAAACAAAACAAAGCCACTCTTATATCCGATCACATTCATGAGTGGCGACGGAGACAATGTCTCATCAAACTCGAACTTCCTGATCAGTTGTTGGCAGAGTGGTTGACAAAATCATTTTTGAATGACATTGGTCGTGATATCACCATGGGTGGAGTTGTCACGGAAGAACAAGCCATAAGTCGTGCTCAATACCTTGACCTCGTTTACTCACAAATGGGTACTCTTTACAACTTACTCCCTGATGCACCTCGTCCTTCCACTTCTGCCACTTCAACTACTCCAACTGCCTCTCATGCAGCTGACGGTGTGATTGACACTTTCCATGCCCAACCACATTCTGCCTCAAGCACCAACCCCAAACCTGCGTCTTCTAATGTTCAAAATGATCTGTCTCCTACCCCTCCCACCGGCAAGACTTCTGAGGTAAATGTTGTCCAATCTACCCCAACCGGTAAAAACAAATCTAGAAAGGGAAAGGGTAAGAATAAGGAGGACAAAAATACTTCTCAAGCAGAGATAACCAAAACTCCACCTGTTGACGATAGGGATAAGCGTAAACCCCGATACCCTTGTTTTATATGTGGTGACGATCACTACACGAAGGATTTTCCATGACGTGCCGAAGTTACTAAGTTCCTTCAAGGAGCCCCGAAACCACCTGCTCTGGCCATTCTGTCCCAACCCTTCCCCTCTCAACAATAGGCCCAGTTGGTAATTCATGACCAACCTTCCCCTTCTACTACGTCCTATGTAATGATCTATACTGGCGATTCAAAGATGAATGACATTGCACTCACCAGTCGAGCCAAAGATTATTCTCCCTCTAAAGAGAATTTTGATGATCTACCTCCTTCATTGGTACAACCCTCTCCTACGACTCCACCTACCAACGATCCTCTTCATCTCGAATAACCAAGACTTGACACAGTTCTTCGACCCCCTCCAAAGGGCGTCATTCAGAAATCGACTTTCAATACTCATGCTCGTGCTGCCTAGAACTACAGCATTGTTGAAGATCTGGCCCAAGCACCTTTTGTGATGTCAGCCCTCGAAGTCCTTCAAAGTTGTCCTGCACAACGGAAGGAACTGTTGAAATATATCGGTGGAATCGACTCGACGGACACGAAATTAATAATTTTTGACTTGGAAGATCACATTCCAAGGTTACCCCCTCAACTCGCATTCCAAATCCAAGTGATTGTCTCTGACAAAAACATTTTTTGAATCGTTATCGACGAGGGTGCCTCGATGTGTGTCATGTCTATTACCTGTTGGAAATCCATCGGCTCTCCCTCTTTGATTGAATCCCATAACACTCTCAAAGCCTTCAATGGCTCTAGTTTTAAGCCCTACGGTGTTCTTCCTTCGTTGCCCATCACGCTAGAAGGTAAAACGGTCCAAGTCAAAGTGGAAGTCTTCGACGCTCCTCTCGATTACAATCTTTTGTTGGGTCGTAGCTGGATCGATTCCATGTGTGTAGTTGTGTCGACTCTTTTTCGTGTTGTACATTTCCCACATCAAGGAAAGGTCGTCATTGTCGACCAATTAGCCTTCTTTAACTCAGATACGCGTATTGACAACATATCGTTCATCTCTAAAACCCCACCGGGTTACGAGAATGTCGGTGTAGGTCTTCTCAAAGACTCCTTGTTAATGGGCACTTTCCCCATTCCACCGCCCGATGTTCCACACTCGTCTGTTGCTTCAATTAACATGATCTCCACCTTGATTCATGAAACCCTTGCATCTTATGACCCATGGCTGGTACCTGACCCTGGCGATCATCTTCGTTACGGCGATGCAATGTCGTTAAGTCTGGTCGAATCTTCCTATTAGGCCATTCAATCGGTAACCCCTTCTACCTCTTCTCTTGGTGAGTTATCTCCAAATCCTTTTTGTGTCATTTTTCCCACAGATGAGATGATCATGTCTGTCATGGAAGACACCCCCTGGGACGATGGACATCATCGTTCCATCCTCTTCCTGGAGCAACATACCATCGAGAACTACCAACGGATCTCAACCCCGTCAACCATTGTCGTCATTTCAACCATTCCCAAGTCCACACACGATGTGTTTTCCGAAGGGAACTTAAGAAATATCTCACCCACTATTCTCCTCGACATATCCATCAAACCTGGAATTGTCGAAAATATGCATATCGGAGCCTTGTGTTCCCCTAATGAAATCGTCACCTACATGTCACTTTTCAAAGAGTTCCGCGACGTCTTCACCTGGAGCTACGAAAAAATGTAGGGTATTGACCCTGACATTGTGATACATGAGATCAAGACATACCCATATGCTAAACCCATACGACAACGCCTTCGTCTAGTTCACCCACGTAAAGCGGCCGCTATCAAGCTTGAAGTCGAGAAACTTCTAAAAGCCGGCTTTATCTACCCGACGGCCTTCACTGACTAGGTTTCCAATCTTCTCCCAATCGACAAGAAACAAGGCACAATCCGTGTATGCGTTGACTATAGGGATATCAACAAAGCTTGTCCTAAGGACAACTTTCCTACCCCCTTCGTCGATCAGATTGTCGACGATTGCACCGGAAGCAAAGTCTTCTCTCTGATGGATGGTTTCTCCAGATATAATCAAATCAATTTTGTTCCCAAGGACCAACAGAAGACTGCTTTTATTTGTCCTTGGGGAACTTTCGCCTATCGAAAACACCCTTTCGGTCTCAAGAACATTGGTGCAACTTTTCAACACGCTATGTCTTATGCCTTCCATGATATCAAGCACATCGTGCAACCATATCTAGATGACTTACCCGCTCATTCTATGCATCGAGTCGATCATCCAATCCACCTTCGAGCCATTTTTGTCCTCTGTCTCTTTTACCATATACGCTTGAATCCTCACAAGTGCATTTTGTGCGTGGAATCCGACCGACTTCTAGGCTTTATTGTTTCGCGTCAAGGGATCAGGGTAGATCCTTTAAAGGTCAAGGTGATCCTTAATCTCCCTCCTCCTACACTTCACCAGTTACAAAGTTTGCAAGGGAAAGAAAACTTTCTTCGTCGTTTCATCCCAAACTACGCCGAGATAACTCGTGGATTTACGCGACTCCTCAAAAAGGGGTCTGAGTTCGTATGGGATACCATCACATACAAAGCCTTTGAAGCTTTGAAACTGTCACTAACACGTGCTCCGCTTCTCTTTCCCCCCGATTACAGTCGCGATTATTTCCTCTACCTCGCAGCCTCGGATTACACCATCGCTATGGTTCTCGTCTAAGAGGATGATTCTCATGACGAACATGTTATATATTACTTGAGTCAAAGTCTAATGCCTACCGAAACCAAGTATCTACATGTCGAAAAACTGGCCTTGGTAGCCGTCCAAGCAGTCCAACGCTTCCGGCACTATATCCTCTCTCGCAAGATTGATTTCTAACTGCAACCCTATGCAACACATTCTCACATGTCAATTGCTAGGGGAAAAATACTCCAAATTGATTGTGATACTCCAGGAGTTTGACTTGGAATTCAAGCTATCCAAGTCCAAGAAGTCCTTAGTGTTTTCCGAGTTGATATGCGATTTTCCCTACTCTCAAACGAAAAAAGTAACAGTCGATTCATTACCTGATGAATCCCTTTTCCTCATTAGTTCCGATGATATTTGGTATGGTGATATCATCATATATCTCCAAACCCAAACTTTCCGGCCCAATTTGTCTAGTACAGATCAGCATTGAATACGCTATCAATCCCGTCAATATATTATCCTTAGGGACACTCTTTATCGTGGGGGGATTGACTTAGTTTTTCAAAGATGCCTCACGTTCGACGAAGCTAAGAAAGCCTTAAATGACTGCCATTCTAGAGCCTGTGGTGGCCATATGTCCGGGTATGCTACTGCCCAGAAGATCTTACGCGCAGGGTATTTTTGGCCTTCTTTATTTAACGACTGCATAATCACCATCCAAAAATGCCACGCTTGCCAGACCTATAATCATAAGATACGGTCACATCCCTCTCCTCTTCACCCTGTGGTCTCCGTTGGTCTCTTTACGAAATGGGGCATCGATTTCATGACATGTCGCCCCCACTCGAATGGGGGGCATGGATACATTATTGTAGCCGTAGATTATTTTATGAAATGGGCCAAGGCGATGTTGACATTTGACAATACTGGAAAGACCGCAACATTATTCATTTTTAATCACATCATAGCTCATTTTGGTGTTCCCCAGGCTATCGTCACTGATCACGGTAGCCACTTTAGAAACTTCATGATGTCTCAACTCACTGAAAATTTGGGTCTTCGCCATGAAAACTCAATGCCCTATTACCCACAAGTCAACGGCCAAGTCGAAGTGATTAACAAAGTTCTCATAACTATGCTCCGACGAATGATAGGGATTCACAAAACAAGTTGGCACACAATGTTTTTTTCGGCATTGTGGGCTTACCGGACATCTGTCAAATCCGCTACTGGGTTTACACCTTTCCAATTAGTCTATGGGTTGGAATCCATTCTCCCGATCGAATGCAAGATACCCTCTTTAAAAGTAGTTGTTGAACTCCTACCAAACACTTCTACCGAGGAAGAACGTCTATTCTATCTTATGCGATTAGACGAAACTCAACGCGATGCTACCCTAGTCATTAAAGCCCAGAAAAAACGTGTCAAGGCCCAATACGACAAACATGTCAAGCCTCGCATTTTCTCCGAAGGAGATCTGGTTCTCCTCTACGAACAAGATCGAGATATGCTAGGAGCTGGCAAATTCGAAGCCATGAGGCGAGGTCCTTATATCGTTAAACGAGTTTTGGAAAAAGGAGCCTATGAGTGAGTTGATTACGATGGTATCCCTCTGAATGAACCTAGAAATGGGTTGTACTTGAAGAAGTACTATGCATAAGATCACCTGTGCATGAGTACTTGTATTTTTATTGTATCATACTTCTTGTGTGTTACTGTAGTTTGCTTTTTCCGTTATCTGGTCTCTACCCTTATGTGACGTTGTGTTTGATTTCCAGATGTTGGAGTCTTCGCTACCCTACATTGGCTTTGTTGATGGCGCTAGCCGTAGTACTCAGAACCTTGCTTCTGCTGCATGGAAAATTTACGCCCCTACAAACAAACTTGTCACTTTACGAGGTCTGTGCCTCGGCCGTGCGACCAACAATATTGCAGAGTATAACGTTGTTATCTAATTGTTGATTGATGCTATCTCGCTCAGTATCCGTCACTTGGTTGTGCGACTCGATTCTCAACTCATAGTACTACAGTTAAGTAATGTCGATGCTATTCGAAGTCCCACTTTGTTACAGGTGTATTTGCATATTCACCTCTTGGAACATTATTTTGATTATATTGAGTATCAACATATTCCTAGATGTCTAAATACATTAACTGATGCATTGGCTAACTATGTATTAGACAGAAATTTGGGTCATTTATAAATCAATCACATCAACTTTCACACAACACAAGATAAACTGGTAGAAGCCGTATGTATATATAACGATCAAAAAGTTCTGTTCGAGGACCAAAATTTCAAAATTTGAAGCTCATAGCTTCTACAAAGTGACGTCATGGGTGACGTTCACGGTAACACACGACTGCCCGGGCAACCCTACGAAGCAGTTGGTCAATGGACTCTGACACTCCCACCGTATGACGTTGATAACGTCGTGGAACCTCTCCAAGAGGCATGTCCAGAATGTTTGTTGTCAAACCCTCCAGGTTTTGTTCCACCGCATTGTAATCTTCAGCGTCCCATCGGGGCACTGGAGCCACCTCTCCTCGTCGCTGAATGGGAGAAGTACCAGGTGGTTGATAAGGCCCCACGTCTGTGTCATCAAAAAGAAGTTTTGTAATTAGACCTTGGACGAACATAAAAACATTTGCATATGATAAAATTCACAAAAACATTTAAAAAGTGAAAATGTGTAATTCTTACCGAGATCTCCCCACTGAGCACCCTCGGGCAGGGCCAAGTCCGGATCTCCTCGGAAGTCCAACCTAGCATAGGCGTAATCATCGACCATCAGCATCTGTGGTCGCAACCAGTCGAGGAAGGCATCATTAGATTTGATAATTGGTCCAGCTACGTGCCAGGCCATGAGCTGACACCACCTCAGCATTCTTGGATCCTCTGGAGCTGGTAGACCCCACTCAACCTGCAACCTTAGCAAGGGAACCCTCTCAAGGAAGAAGGACACTAAAAAAGACCCATACCTGAATTTCTTCAGGTTGCCTCTCCTGCATTTAGTCAACTGCCTCTTCATGCTACGAAGGACTGCGTCTGCCCAGTTAAAAAATCGAGGCTCAGTACACTCTATGGCATACTGAAAGTAGCTCTGGAGAGCCATGTGAGGAGCAGCACTCCCAGCCATATGAGAAATGGTGAACAAAATAGTGTGAAGGGTCAAATCCCGAACTCCCCAAATGGCTACCTTTCCTTTGCTCCTTTCCGCCTCTGGAACACAGTACAAATGACAGTATTCACTCATAGGCAGCCCACCACCTCTGCTACCAGTCAGGCTCGCATGGTACCCACGCCGTGACAATCCTGTCAAGAAGTAAATGTCCTCAATATCCAAGGACAATGTGTGGACCCCTACGTAGAATACTTGTTGGTCCGGGTCCCACATATGCACAAGGTACTCCAATAACCTGACTTGGGCCCTCATACCTGGGATGCGAAAGAATTTCAGGAGACCACAGTCTCGAAAAGAAGCAACAGTGTCCGGGTTATTCCCGGCAATAGCATCGTCTTCTTCATGCTCTCTTTCACACCATTCCAGAACCATGGTGATAGCCAAATACCTGCATAAGAAACATAAGAAGAAGGTCAAAAACTCTATTTAAGACTTGGTATCTTTTTCATTGAGAAAACTTCAAAGAAACTTTTCACTTTGTGGTTCTCGCAGGTGCCCTTTAGGCATAGTGCGAGGTTCTCGCAGGTGCCTTTGGAGCCACCTGCGAGAATGATGCATTCTCGCAGGTCCCGTGTGGTTGGCCTGCGAGAATGGATGAGTGCAATTTTAACCCCTAAAACAAACTCAAAAACATGATTTTTACCAATGAAAATGAAAAATTGAACCATGAAAAGATAGAGGACAAGGAGCTTACCTCACTACCGGAGACCGTCCGTCGAATGGATGCTCATACCTCCCGCAATCACACGTCGAAATTCAAGGGCAAAAGAGGGGTTTTGGACTAAAATATTGGTAAAGTTATAATGACTATGGTAAAAAGAACTTTTACCCCTTTATATTTACTTTTACCATTTTTTATTGGTTTTTATAATTATTTGATTTATTAAAACCTAATGCCTAATACCCTTGTGAGTGTGACTTTTCCAGACATGACGACTTCGATGTTCATACACAGGGATATGGATATTTTTTCTCTTTTTCATCGTGTGTTTTGATTTTTTTTTATGGTTTTTGCACAAAAACCTCGAGCTTGGTCTTTGTCCGTTCTCACGCTCGAAAATACATGAGAACGCGATCGAGCACACTCTTATCAATTTTTCGGGCTCAACAAGGTTATACGAAAAAGGAAACCCCCTGGTGTTCTCTTTAAGCTCTTTTCAGACTCTCTAAACATGAAAAGATCACCGAGTGACCTTGCTATTTTCACGCTCGTTAAAGTATTTGAAGAAAGCGTCTGTTGGGCGATAATTTATCTCTTTTTCGGTCTCATCGGACTATTTTACGAAAAAGGAACTGAGAGAGTTCTCTTTTATGTGTTTTTCCAGACTCTATAATCATAAAAAACCCTCGAGTTTTCTATCTTTGGACTTGTTAAACAAACATCGACAGACCCGCAATGGGACCGAACCACTCCTTCCTAAGGTTCATTAAACATACTCCGAAGGACTCATCTGAAGGATGAGCTTACATCAACAAGCATATGTTATCCTCCTCAGGCTTGCGTAAAAATAAAGAGGTACTCGCCAGAAATGGTGGGGGAAAATTTGGGAAAGGGATGTGTTTTCGTATTCATATTATTGGCAGTAAGTGTCTCTCTTGAACATGACACCCCCTTATTCGTTATCTGAAGCCGGTTTGGGAAATCCATTTGTCTCTCATTCGATTTGCTATAAGGTCATATCTTGAGTCGTCTCTGAGTCAATGCTACCAAATCATTGGTCATGTCATTCATATATTCAAAAGAAGTTCATCTGAAACCTCTATTGAGTCGGCCATCTGCAGTTGTCCATTCTCTTCGTGTCGGCCTTCCCTTTGTCCAATTAAACTTACATCATACTCTGTTCTGCCTTCAAAATATGTTACTCATTTCATTTCATTGATGGGGGATACCTCAAGGCCCTCCTATGAGGAGTTTTGTTCCGTCGACTCCGGCTCATTATCCGGAAACAAGACTTAGAAATTCTTTGGTTCCTTGGAACTTGCATGCCTCAATGGCAGGTTTCCTCACTTTCGACAGTGGGTTTTCATCATTGACCCATGATCGAAAGATTCCATCGAATGTTCAACCTCAACTCATTTATTCACATTCGGTGGATTGTAATAGTGTACCTTGGGAGTCATCGACATTAATGGTGATTTCCCTTGCACTTGTTAACGGTTTCATCAATGACCGGTAATCAAGTGGTTTCTACCATGTTCGACTTCGACACATGTAATCACATGGTTAGATTCATACTTTTGGGTGACGGGATTGAAGACCCTGGATATTATCTCTTTGGTCCAGGTTGTGATGGAATATTTATAATTTGTTGACACATAGATCCACTTTGTATGTCTCATGGCTATGTCGTCTGTATTTGAATTTTCTTGCATGGATCCACAGTGTATTCCTAGTGGCTATGCGATATTTTGATGGCATGGATCCACAGTGTATGATTGGTGGCCATGACCTATGTTTATGATGTCTTCCATCCATGATCTGAGTATGGGAATGCCTACCTCAGAACTAGTATGATATTCTGCAGATGCTTGATTGTTCGCAGGTTTCCGATTAGGTGTGCTTCTGGTTTCCGACACACACACGCAGTTTACAAAGTTTTTCGGCTGTCACTGATTTCGGACTCATACTTTGGGGGGCATTCTGTTACTGATCCAGATGGATATTGGTGGCCACCCACCTTCTCCAACTGGCTCAAAACAGTTTTCTAACATTTTTGGCAATTTACTATTTTTAGCAGTTTTTCGGGTCCTGAACTTCTGGAGCCGTGGAGCTGTTTTGAGGCCCTAAATGGTGTTTTTTGGGCTAGATCTTTGTTCAAATGTTGTATTCCTCGGATATATCTTTCCAATGAGCTATTATATGCCTAAAATGGAGATCGTATGCAAAAGTTACGACCCCGGGAAGTTGATGTACTCACTTACCCAAACGGGGCCCACATGACTTTTGGCGCTTCATCTCCTAGGGTTAGGTTTTTGGATGTCTAGGAATTT
>JASDQU010680701.1:56450-70259 GCA_032191745.1 Picea mariana | reverse complement strand
CGTTCTGCTCATAAAATCCGGATCAGTTACCCATGATTTTGGTCATCTTGATGATGTATTGATGATGGTGTACCTAGGCTCCCAACAAGAACTTTCTCCTAAGAAAAGTGGCATTCATCTCTTTCCAGAAAACATATTTTTGAAGAGAGTTCGCAGGTTGTTTATAGCCTAGGGTGCGAGAATGACCCATTCTCACAGGCCACCTTCAGCTAGGGTGTGAACTTCTCACACTGTGCTCTATACCTAGGGTGCGAACTTGTTCTCGAGGTTGGAAAAAGGGAGAAGTCTCGAGGGTTCTAGAAGGGAATCTTCTAGAGAATGGGTTGGCATTCGAATGGTTATCATTTTACTAGTTTCCCTGATTTGGTGGGATCATTCTCATCCATGTAACCATCTCATCCTTTCCTATATATTGATAGGATTCTCATGGAAAAAGTTAAGCAAGATTAATTGGAGAATTGGTGAAAGAATTGTGTGAAGAACCTAGCCTGAACAGGAGTTTGGAGATTCTATCAAGTCTATCAAAAGGAATTGAATCTTCTTCATGCAAGGATCGAGCAAGTGTGTGTGTTGGAACCAAGAGTCACCGAAAGGAAGCTTACGACATCAAAGCAATCAGGTTGTATCTTCTACTTTCAATTAATATGATACAGCGACATGTCCTCTTCCCATAAAGTCATTCTTACTTTATTGTGTAATTCCTCAATCATACACATAAGTTGACAATTGAATATGTTTTTCTATCTTCACTTTGGTTGGTTTGTGTTGTCTTGGTCTTGACCTCACAAGAGCACCGGAGCGAAGCAAGAGCAACAGAGACCCTAGGAAGTGATACAAAGGTATGTCACTTGTTCCTCCTTACTAGCTAATTCAATGGTCATAACTTAGGGAAAGAGTCATGTCCTATCCTGTTTTGTTCTAGATCCAGGTGGATCTAGGGAGATCTGTTAGTGTTCACACCTACCGATTAGTTCGATAACACCTCTTGAAGAACAACCTTGTCCTCAAGGCTTCAGATGAGGGAATTTTTGTAGAATCGTGGTCGGCTCCAAGGTGGCATCTTCTGGAGGTGTATCTTTCCATTGGTCTAACACTTCCTGGATGGTGCACTGATGGAGACAACGCTCTCTCTGGGTCAAGATTGCTTGTGGTTGCAACCATATGGAGCCTTCTTCATCCAACTCAGGAAGTCTAGTTTGAGTTTGGCACTTAGTTCCAATCACCTTCTTTAAGAAGGAAACATGAAAAACAGGATGGAGCTTTGACTGACTAGGTAGAGATAACTGATAGGCCATCGATCCCACATGCTTGAGCACTGTATAAGGACCATAATTTGGGCACAAGTTTTTGACAGTGTTGAGATTTGAGTGAAGTATGCTTATAAGGTTGTAGTCAAAGAAATACCTAGTCCCCTTCAACAAAATGGCATTATGAACAACCTTGATATACTTGTTGCTTCATGCGATTATGAGCCATGAACAAATTGTCTTTGAGGGCACAAAGAATAGCCTCCCAGATTGTAAAAGTGTTGTCAATCTCCTGAACCTTTGAGACCCCTAGCATATATGAAAGAACTAATGGGGGATGTTTTCCATAAACTGATTCAAAAGGAGTCATGCAAGTAGATGCATGGTAAGATGTGTTGTACCACCATTAAGCTAGGGGTAACCATTGATCCGATTGATTTTTCCTCTTAGATGCAAAACACCGCAAATATGTTTCCAAATATCTTGCCAAAAATTGTTGGTGAAAGTGGGGTCTCTGTCAGAGACAATAGAATTAGGCATGCCATGAAGCTTGAAGATATTATCCATGAAGATTCGATCCACTGTGGTGGTTTTGAATGGGTTTTGAAGAGCACAAAAATGATCATATTTGGAGAGACGATCGATGAACACCATGATGAATGACTTATTGCCCAATTTAGGTAAGCCTACAATGAAGTCCATAGAAATATCTATCCATATAACTGGGGGAATTGGAAGTGGTTGGATTGTGCCTGGAAATTTTATCGTTTCTCCATTGTTGCGTTGAAAGACCTCACATTCAACCAAAAAGGTGTGGACGTCCTGTTTCATACCTTCCCAAAAAAAAGAACGTTTGACTCGTTCATAAGTTTTAGTAAATCCTGAATTCGCTGTTGTGGGTGAGGCCTGAAGTTCAGAAAGAACTATGGATTTAAGTTGGTATTTCTTGCATAAATACAAATGTCCTTTGTAGTGAATCTCTTCATTATTCCAAGAGTACCCTGGAGAAACTGAAGAATTGTGTTGCAATTGTTGGAGAGGCTAGAAATTTTGGGGTCTTGCAACCATTCCTGACGAACAACTTGGATCCATTTTGGTACAATGATGGAGAGGGAGAAAAGGGACCCATCTTCTTCATATTTCCTGGAAAGAGCATCAACCACTACATTTTTCTTTCCCTTCTTGTAAATGATCTCATAATCATAGCCAAATAGCTTGGTCACCCATTTTTGTGGCAATGGGGATGAAATTCGTTGTTCCAGGAAATACTTGAGACTCTGATGATCAGTTTTGATTTGGAATCATTGACCCAGTAAATAAGGATGCCAGAGATCCATAACATGCAGAATAGCTAGCATTTCCTTTTCATAAATGGATTGGCCCAAATTTCACTCTGAAATTTGTTTGCTAGTGAAGGCCAAGGGCCTCCCATCTTGCATGAGGACAACTACAATTCCTTTTCCTGAAGAATCACATTCCAATATGAATGTCTTTGTGAATTCTAGGAGTGTTAGGACAGGGGTCGAGCACATAGAATCTTTTAAGGCTTGGAAGGCCTGGTACGCAACTAAAGACCAAGTGAAAGCATTCTTTTTGACGGAAGTGAGAGGAGCTGCAATCTTTCCATAATTCCAAACAAACCTCCTATAATATCCTGTTAAACCCAGAAAACCACGTAATCTCTTGAGAGTTTTAGGGTGAGGCCAATCTTTCATAGATTCAATTTTCTTAGGATCCACTCGGACACCATCCATGCCGACAATATGACCCGGGTATTCCACTTCAGAGGAAAAAAAGGCGCATTTAGATTGTTTGAGGAAAAGTTGGTGCTTAGAGAGTAGATGGAGATCTTGATTCACATGGGAGAGATGGGATGACCAAATTTTACTATAGATGAGACTATCATCAAAGAAAACTAAGAAAAAATGACAGATAAAATGATGGAAGACATGATTCATAAGACTTTGGAAAGTGAAAGGAGAATTACAAAATCCAAAGGGCATTACTAAGAATTCATAATGACCCTCATGAGTGCGAAATGTCATCTTGGGAATGTCTTCGTCTTTCATACGGATCTGGTGGTAGCTAGAATGTAGATCCAATTTCGTGAAGTAGTGAGCACCACTCAATTCATCTAAGAGGTCATCAATGATCGGAATGGGGAATTTGTCTTTGATTGTGAGTTTGTTAAGGGCACGGAAATTAGGACACATCTACCGAGTGCCTTTTTTCTTGAGTACCATGACCATAGGGAAAGAATAGGGTCTAGTACTAGGACAGATAACACCATCTTCTAGTAATTCATGAACAATTTTATCAATTTCATTCTTATGAGAAAAGGGATGTCGATAAGGTCGAACATTGGGAGGAAGACTGTCTGGGATGAGAGGGATGGAATGATCATGGACTCTACAAGAATGGGGAAGTGCTTGGGGGGTGTTAAAAACAACTTGGTGGTGGGAGAGGATAGATTGGAGGTCGGGATGCACAAAAGGTGTCTCAACAACATTAATAGAGTGGAGTTGGGTTATAATTCTTGAATGGCCTTTTTTTAGTAGCTTTTCCATGAAATAGGAACTAATAATCTTAGGGGAGCCTAATGTGATGCCTTGGAACTTATATTGTTGTCCCTCCTAATGTAATTGCATGGTTAAGTCCTTAAAATCCATGAGAATGGGGCCTAGAGTGCGTAACCATTCGACACCAAGAAAAATGTCACAACCACCAATGTCTATAGAAAACATATGGGATTTCAAGTGATACTAACTAATTTGGAGGCACACATTTTCACATCATCCCCAACTTTCATGGAACCACCATTAGCAATCATGATTTGAAAATTACTGACGGAACATATGTAACAATTCAATTCTTGGGAAATGCAATGATGAATAAAGTTATGGGTGCTAACACTGTCCATAAGGATGATGGATTTCCTATTTTTTATGTAACCAATTAATTTGAGAGTCTGGGGAGAAGAAAATCCAGTGAGGGTATTATGTGAAATCATCGGGTGAACGTCAAGTGGATCAGAGGGCAAGGTGAGGTCATATGGTGGTGGTAGTTCCTCCATAGCTGGAACAACAACATCATATTCAAAAAGATCCTCAGTCATAGCCATAAAAAAAAATTTGTTCCTTACACTCGTGCCCAAGAAAATGTTTGTCATCACAATTATAACAAAGACCCTTGAGTTGACATTTAGCTATTTCAGCCCTGGTTAATTTTTGGATCTTGAGGGGAGTGGCAGGAGGGGAAAAATTGTGGGTTTAAGGGGAGGAGGAAAGGAGGGTTTGCGAGTCTAGGAGAAGACAATCCATTGGGATTCCTTGGATCATTGAGTAGCTTCCAACCAAGTCTGGGGGCATGCCATGAGAACATTGGCAAAAATTTCATCTTTGAGGCCACTTATAAAGCATTCCCTAAAGAAAGCATCTGACATGCCCTCCGTTCTGAAAGGTAAAGTGCTCAAATGCGGAAATAAAGTCTTCCACAATCCCAGACTGCTTTAACTTGGTCAAATGGCCTAAATGGTGGGTGTCAGAGTCAAATCAGTCATAAAGTTCAGCCACAAACTGTGTCCAAGAAAGATACCTTCGGCGTGCCTTTTTTCACCATTGCCACCATTGCTAGCATTTCGGATATAGATGGAGGACACCATAAAGAAGCTTGGCTAAATCATCAGTAATGCCATGACAAGATAAATAATGTTCCATTTGGGTGACCCAATTGATGGGATCCGATCCATCAAATTTGTTCACCTCAATCTTGGGAGGGTGGAGGTCTCGAGAAAAGTGGTTAGTATGAGGACCTTGGTAATGGAAAGAGTCATGCTCATCCTCATAAGAGGGTTGTTTAGAAGAGGAAGGGTTATGGGAACGACCCAAGAAGTGTTCTTTGAGGTATTTGATGTATGAACATTGTTCCTTGAGGATCACAATATCTAAATTGATTGTGCTAAGGTTGGCATTGATAGCCTTGATGTCTTCCTTATTCTGGCAGTTGTCAACAATCAAGATATTGAGTTCTTGGGCTCTGGTGGTAACCATTTGGGAAAATGGGAAGGAAAATGGTATAGGGGAAACAAAAGGGTTCTGGAGGGGTGGGTGGGACCATTGCGTAGAAGGGTGTCAAATGATAGGTACCACTGCAATGAGGGTGAAAAGGGGGATCCAATGGAATAGTGGAAAAATAAGGGCGTTGAGGAAGGGCCAGGTCCACAAAAACAAATTGTGTTAAAAATGATAGTTATCACTGGAATCGGGGAGAAGAGAGGAACCTCATGGGATAGGTCCCAAAATAGTGTGCCGACGAGACCACTATACACTTTGTTTTTACTCCTGCGGAGTTATACTCTGGTCTAGATAATACTACAATGACGAAATTCTCAAATGATTAACAGGAAGAAATGTGTAGTAATTTCACAACCCGAATGCAGAAGACATAGTTGCGCGGAAATAGATCTTGTCTATTCTATTTTTATTTTCGTCCCAAGGGTTAGGGTATTCAAGGGTTCTATAGACAAGGGTTTTCCCTGTGCTATAGATCTATGATATATGTGTGGGGTCCAACAGTAGTACTTGACCCAATATCTCAGGGAACCAACTAAGGAGGCTAGACCGTGCCCTTAGTCATACTACCCGACTACCCAGGTACTAGAAAGTATCTTTCAGAGTGTTATTCTAGGTGGCACTATAGTAGTCAGGCGGGCGATCAGTGTATCTATGAAGGGCTTTAGGAGATCTAGGCCGATCTGTATACAGATGTTGTCTAATGCGCTACCACTCGAAGGGGTACCGACAGGGGTTACAAGGGTGTCCAATAGATGTGCACTTAAGTACCACTTGTATTTCTTCCGTGTATGAATTCTCGACCACGGGTTTATGTGCATAACGCTAGATCTCTGTAGCTTTAAGACGCCGGAATACTTCTCTACCCTGAAAAAAATTAACCCAGAATTTTCTGCCGAGGAAGGTGCTATGATACCACTTGTAGTATTCCAGTTATAAAATAGTATGCAGAACATAAATAATTAGCTAGAAATGGCAGAGAAACAATGATATAACCACAACGATACCACAATAACACCAGAATAATACCAGAATAACACTAGAAAGAGCACTTTGATTACTGAGAGCAATGTTCACTTGCATGTTTGAGGGGGAAACCTCCAGTAGATCAAAGCTCTATTAAAATAATATCCAAGACAAAACTTCTTATACCCTCTACTTCTATTTATACTAAATCTATCTATCCAAAAGAACCATCTAGAGGAAGATCCTTCTAGAAGTGGAAGCTTCTATTAGGTATTCTTACATTTGATTTATTCTTCCTTATTTCTAGGCCTTATTAATATTGGCCTTTATTACATGGAATTATATTATTCTACCTACATGAGGGGTTAGGGAGGTTAGGTCCCTAACAGTTTCGAAGACGAGAAAGTGATCCAATCTGCAAGAAACTTGTTTGGCGCGAGATCGCTTGTTGGAACAAGTGAAGGTGTCATTCCTAGTTTCTATATCAATGAGATGGAGATGATCAATCAAGTTTCGAAGCTTACCACTATCTTGATCCAGTCGGTGAGTCCCTCCTCTTTTTTCTTCCAGTGCGAGGATGGTTTTGAGGTCTCCTCTAATGATCCAGTGTTGTTTTCCTATTATTCCACCTAGAGAAGAGAGGCTTCATAGAAAAAGGTCTTTTTCCAGGTGATTTTGGGGTCCATAAGCATTGGTAATGATACCCTCCTTGCCGGAGCGGATTGCACGATAGTGTGCTAAGATTGTGTCTTGTGTGGATAATGGTTGATCCATGATTACCGTGGCGGGGTTCCAAGGTATTGCTAATCCGCTTGTTTCACCTTTGGAGTCATTGAAGATGAATTGGCTATACCGTCAACAGCTTCTAAAGACTTCTTCTACTGCTTCTCTTGCACATTTTGTTTCCTGTGGTAGAAGAATGTCTAGATTCTCTTCCATTATACTGTTTTGAAGAGTCCTTTGCTTGGATCTTCCATTTAGGTCTCTTACATTCCATGTGATGATCTTCATCATGAGGAGTTTGGTAGGGGTGAGAAGAATCCCCTGGTCAGACGTTGAATCTGTCCCGAGTTAATCATGAAGTGCCCTACCTCTTTAATCAATTGTTGTGTTGATTTGCATCCCCTTCTCTTACTTTATTTGGGTGTATGTCTAGGATCTAGGCCTCGATCTGAGCTTATTCCTAGTATGGAGTTTACTTTAGTTGTGGAATCTATAAAAAGTTTATGGACTTTCCTTAACTGCTCGACCAGGATAGATTGTAATTCCTTCTTGTTCAAAGAATCCTCTAGTTTTTCCAAATATATGTTGATGAGTTTGTGATCATCCATCTGCATAACCGAATCCCCCTCGACCCCTAGGGTCATGCTCGCTTCCTCCTAGTCAAGGGAGTAGGGGGAGGCGATTTTCTCTAACACTGGGTTAGAAGATTGCTTGGATTTTCCTTTGTTGATGCTTTGATGGCCTTGATTGTGGGCATATTCCACCTCTTCTACATCTTCCACGTGATTTAGAACATCAAATGAGTTGTTGGTGGGGATCTTCTTGTCAAACTCCTGACTGGGCTTCTTTGATGGTTGTTTCCTATGATGTGTGACTTGCGTGAATCCATCCTTCGATTTTTCATCCTGTGGTGGTTGCATTGGGGCATTGAGGGGGCGCTCTCGGAAGAGATGACCATGCTCATAACATTTTTGACAGCAGAAAGGTATGTGTTTGTAGTCTATGGTCTGGGTTCAGTCTTTATTCTGATATTCCAAGATAATTGAGCCTGGTAGAGCCTTGGAGATGTTCATGTAGACACAAATTCTAGCATACGAGGTGTATCTCTTTTGTTTTTTTTCCTCTGAGGATTTCACATATCTACCGAGGGTGTTCCCTATGCCCATTAATATTTCTTCAAGCCAGAACTCCTGGGGAAGAGAGTAGAGGTGGATCTAAACTGGTGCAAAGGAGAAATTCTCTTTTTATGGGTTGAGTTGATCCATCTAGAATCGGAGATAGAGCCCACCAAAATTGTAAAAGTATGGACCATTTTCAAATACTCGATCTTTGTCCTCCAAGTTGTAGAAGATGACCGTGAAGAAGCCTTTTGAGCTAAGTTGGAGATCGTATTCTCCCTTTGGGTTCCACCAGGTTGTAACCCAACACACTAGATTTCTTTCTGAGGGTCATAACCCAAAAACCTTTATGATTAAGGCATGTTCTTTCATGAACTCTATGTGTTCGCCAACTCTTGTGGAATTTATCACATATCTTGGTGCCTTTGTTGCTTGAAGGATGCATTTCCCTCGCTCCCATGTGCAAGTTTCCTTTGAATGAGACGATTCTACTTCAATTTCCATGTCCATCCCCATGCTTTTCTCCTCTTGCGGGATTTTCCCACGAAGATGGGGTGGCGACTCAAATGGCGACGTGCAAAACGTGGCTCTTGCCTTGCCTTCTCATTTGTCGCTACATTTCGATATGAGGGGTTTTGCACCCCCCTCTCTATCCATTATGCTCGCTTAGTGGCACAAAGGGCTCTGTGGCTTGTGCTTGCACTCAAAGAGAAACGTCAAGAAGTTGCAGGGTTAGGTGTGCACAATCATGCTAACCCTAGCTCTCGAGTCTCAAGTTAGATGCCAAAAAAATATTATGAAATTAATTTTATGTGATGTTTGTAATTATAAATTATTAATGTGTTGAGATATTTTTATTAACATTTAATGTCATATTAATTAATATTTTGTTTTTATTATATATGTGAAATGAAAATAAAAGAATAAATTATTATTTACTAATGTTGAAATTTTATTAATTTAAATATTTAAAAATCAAAAAACTGATTTTACTTTATTCAACCACTTATCAATGTCCTACCCAATTACCTGCCCCTAACACTTTATGACATAATTACGACATTGACATGTCCTATCATCTTCCCTTCTCAATATGAGTGCATCCTTAAAACCAACGATAAAACAATTACACTGCATTCCAATCAACAATTTTACACTGCATTCCAACCAACAATCATAATCGAGTACAGAAGCATGTAGTGTCAGACACGTGGTCACCACATGGATGGACAACAGTCCCCTAATTTCAGTCGAGTTAAATTTTGTTGGGAACTTAGCTTTTGTGGTCAGAGATCCATTTAAGACTGGGAACTTGGGATTTTGTGCTCAGGGAGCTCCACTGATACTTTTAATGTCTTTAAAAGTTGGTGTTCTGTCATTATTAGACTACTGTTTGATTGATTTCTTCTCTGGAAAGTTATATCTAGTAAGCATTTGCCTTGATTTTGAAAATTATGTCTGAAAATATTGTGTTGGTCGTCGTGGACTCCTGGTGTACAAGCATTAAACCGTTCGACTAATCTACTGTGGAGATGATATGATTTTTTAATTTAAAACGAATACAAGACAGTGACATCCTTTTAATTTAAAATGGATACAAGATAATGTATCTTTTATAATCGGAAGGTTCATGTGAAATGAATACTCGTATCATGTGAATGAATAGTTTTTCCAAATCCATTGGAAGGTTCATGCATTGAATTCATTTGATTCATTGGGAGATGGATGCCTAAATGTGTTTAGTTAGTTTTAATGATGTTTAAAGCAAATTCAGTTTAATGATGTTTAAAGCAAATGATGTTTAGTTAGTTTTAATTTAGTTGTTACAAACATCAAATTTAGTTGTTAGAAACATTAAATTCAGTTGTTGGAAACATGATTTTTTAAAATGATGTAATTTTTGTCATAGGTAAGTTAATGCATGTATAATCTTCATATTACAGTTTTGGAGTATGACATAAAACTCTTTCTGCTTGGTTAAGAGTTAGTAAGAAAATAAGCTCATTACCCAAGATCTAGAGACAACTGGTGCAAGTCATTCCAATAGGTTATCCAAGTTATGTGATTTTCCTTGAAGAATAGTGATGAGTCAACTTGCATTGTCAATTAGAAGCCAATGATAACAACTGAGTTATAATAGATTTTCCCACTGTAAAAAAAAAATATTCATACTATACTATATTATATTGAAAGAATAAAATAATTTCTTCATGTAGTAGTACCAGTACCATGTGAAAGAATAGTTTCTTCAAATCCTTGCATTGTTTTCATACAAGTCAATGATAGATGAACGTTGAGAGTTAGTTCATTGCCCAAGATCCAGAAACAACTAGTGCAAGTCATTCGAACAGGTTATTCCAAGTTGTGTGACTTTTCTTGAAGAATAGTGATGAATCAACCTGCATTGCCAAATAAAAGCCAGTAATAACAACTAAGTTATAATAGATTTTGCCACTGTAAAAAAAATTACTCATACTATACTATAWTGAAAAAATAAAATAATTTCTTAAGTTATGGTACTAGTACCAATACCATGTGAAAGAATAGTTTTCAAATCCTTGCATTGTGTTCATATAAATTAATGATTGATGAACATTAAGAGTTAGTAAGAAAATAAGTTCATCACCAAAAATCCAAAAACAACTGATGCAAGTTATTCGAACAAGTTATTCCAAATTGTGTGACTTTCCTTGAAGAATAATGATGAATCAACTTACATTACCAAATAAAAACCAATAATAACAACTTAAATAACAACTTAGTGATAATAAAATTTCCCACTGAAAAAAATACTCATATCATACTATACTATATTGAATTTTTTTTTTTTTCTTCCCGTCCTGGTAACGGTACCCTGTGAAAAGAATAGTTTCTTCAAATCCTTGCATTGTATTCATATAAGTCAATGATAAATGAATGCCTAACATCTGTTTAGTTATTTTGATGATGACAAAGGCACGTTCAATCGGTGTAAACATGACTGATTTGCATAGAGGAATATCTCAAAATGAAAGCAAATGTATGGTTCAGGTGGCTTTTGGTCTCCTGGTAGTGGAAAGGGAGTCCATCACAACCAGCAAAGGTTTGATTTTTTTGCCTATGCTTGGCTGGCTTGCTATCCACTCGTAGTTGGGAGGGAGACGATCACAACCAGCACATGTTTGATTGTACGCACATTTCTGCCTAAGCTGTATGAAATTTCAACGGCTATTCATGATCTTGCTAGTTGCTCTATTGGAGGAGGGCACTTAAGTTTGGTGAATTTTGAAATATTTTTTAATATGGTATAATGTGATGAGAAGGGTAGTTAAGTTTGGATTTTGAAATATTTATTTATTTATTTTTAGATATGGTATAATGTGATGAGAAGTTTTCAATTTTAACATAATTATGTGGAAAGGTGTATACCTATCGATAATGGGCATATTTAATAGGTTTTTAGTTCTTAATACGTTTTCTATGGACGAGATTAAATATGTCTAGAATATTCTTAGTCGTCACAATAAATGAATGGCTCTGATTTCATCCATTAACTTCCGAGCTGTTATAAAGACATCCGTTTATATGTTTACTTTTTTACATTTACCTAATCGTGTTTAAAAATTACTGTATTCACTCACTTATTGCCAAGTTTACATTAAAAAATATAAATGGATTTTCATGAACACTTTTTTACTGTGTTAATTAAGATTTTTTTAACTAAGCAGGAAGTTAGCAGCTGTGCTAGTTTTAACATAAGTTTTACCAATTTTTAAATAAAAAACAAAAATTCCATATTAGAATGCAATCTCTTTGTAAACCTTTATGTATTCCCAAAGGTTATAAAATGAATTTCAAATATGGTAAAATGTTATGAGTTTTCAATTGTACTAACTGGATTTACACTTTTATATATTTTTGTTAATTAAGTTATATTCTTAAATTTAGAAAAAATTGAAAAATGTATTATAGTTGTGAATAACATTTTTAATAATTTTGGTTTTTGAGTATAACTTAAATAGTTTCTGTCTTGGCTCAGAATTAATGTTCCAAAATCTAAACAAGTTAACAGGTGGTATGGCACCAAGTAAAAGTATGTCCCCTTATAAACGAGATGCTATGGTTTTGCTTGAATAGAATTTAATGATGACTATCCCATTCTTAATTGACAACTGAATTATGATGAATTGATAACTGAATTAATTTAAAAATGTTTTTAACAATTTATTATGTAATTTTAAATTAAATATTTTAAATACAAAATTAATTAAATATCTAAGAATATTGAAAATAATTAATTCAAATAACCTTTTAAACAAATATCTAATACTTAATAATTAATCAAATATCTAATATCTGCCATAGTCAAATACTTAGTAACATTATAAACTATATCAAGATGATTATTAAAAAAAAACAACTAATTTGAATATTATGATCAAATTCTGCACTTGACCAAATTCTTGACTGTGCAAGAAAACCAAAGAAAACCAAATATTATCGAATTTAGTTCTAACGAACCTTTTATAATAGGAATTATTTATTTAAAGAGGATGGAAATAATGGTATATAACCATTGTAGGGATTATAAATATAATGATATTATAAGGTAAAAATAAATTCCATCCACTTAAATAATGTATTAAAAAAATTAATTAATGATGTGATTAAATATTTATAAAAATAAATAGTAAAAAAATATTTTTAAAAACATACCAAAAACTTTATTATTATAATTACTTTCAATGTTTTCTTGAAAATTTACATGATTAGTATTATTCAAAATATGAATAGTTTAATTTTCATGACAGTTTCCTCCCTTACTTTACCATCTTGATCAAAATTAAATATGTTTTATAAGTATTTTTGAATTATAAGAATATATAATATGAATGAATTATAAGAATATCTAATATATAAATAAGAATTATTGATTTAATTATAATAAAAAGTTCATTATTTAATTTTAATTTTAATAAGGTTTAAAATTTAAATTTATTAATATTATGTATTTAAATTTTTATATTATAATTTTTAAATTATAATTTTTAAATTTCCAAAAATATATATTAAAAAGAAAAAAATTGTTTAATTCTAAATCATTATTAAATATTTTTAAATAAAATAAATTTTCTTATTAATTAATATTTTATTTTTATTATGTATTGTAAAAATTTAAATTTATAAAATATTAATAGTTTTAATATTTTTATATGAAAAACCAAGTTAATTTAAAGATTGTTTTTCAAATCAAAATCTTATTATATAATTTCATCTCATCATCATCATTGTCATTTATCAATGTCATAGCCATTAACCTTTTTTTTAACAATGTATAATTATTATTTTTACATATCTAATTAAACTTCCCTTTATTTATATGAATAAATCCTAACCAATCATAAAATATTTAAATTAATTCAGAGATTTTTAAGATATTAAAACTATTTTTACATTGAAAAATACAATTTAAATAACAAATTGACCAAAATTTGTTTCATCAACTTCCAATGAAAAGTAAAAAAATAAGGTATTTAAACAAGGCCTAAAACAACTACAATACATTCCATTCAACAATCATACACGATTTCAATACAATCTTACTGGGCCTAATGGTTAAGAACATGTGTTTTCTCATAAGAAGTCACAAGTTCAAATCCAGAAAGGATAGGGTATGTATACCTCCTCAAACTTTACCAGTCAAAA
>JASDQU010680701.1:34351-46756 GCA_032191745.1 Picea mariana | reverse complement strand
CCTGAAAGCTTACCAGGGTTCCTGTCTTGGGTAAGCCCTCTTACAAATAAAGCATCTGTGCTATGACCATCCATGCTTTTTCGCCTCATCTCTTCAGATAACAATGATGCAACTACATCCTCATATTTCAATGTAGATTGAGTGGTACTACCTATTGCTACAACCGGATTATCCCAAGAGTCTGGAAAATAACATAACAAAGTAATACACTTATCTTCTTCTCCAATCGTAATATTAACAGATCCAAGTTGACTTACCAGAGTATTAAAGGCATTTAGATGTTCTGTCATAGAATCTCCATCTTCCATCCTAATATGATACAACTTCTTTCGAAGAAACAACTTGTTTACTAGGGACTTTGATTGATACAAATTCCCTAACTTATCCCATAGTTCCTTGGCTATAGATTCTCCCGAGACATTCAACAACATCGAATCTGCCAGGAAGAGTCGAATAATACTCCTTGCTCTTCTGTCCAACTTGTCCCAATCTTCCTTCGACATACCAGTAACTGGTGTACTAGTAGTTTGTGTACTAGTAGGTTGTGTACCAGTAGCCTGTGTGCTTGTAGATGGTGTACTAGTAGACTGTGTACAAGGATCCACAACGATCCATTGTTCTTTGTCTACAAGAAGGTCCTCCATCTTGAGCTTCCATAGCTCAAAGTTTTTACCGTTGAAATTCTCTATCTCAATTCTAGATGAGCTTGCCATTCCTCTTTCTTTACTCGAATCTCCACTACAAAAGATCCCACTAAACCCAGGTTTATCACAGACCCAATATAAACTTGATCTATCAAGATTGAGCCAAACCCTCAGCAACAAAGGCGTCCCTCTGAAGCCAAACATGAGCTCTGATATCACATGTAAGTTTTAAACTTGTGAATTAAGGCAATGCATATAGATTCTTAAGCAATACAAAAATTAATCAATGGCTCATACACAGAGTACACAGAGATTTTATACCAGAAACCCTCAACTGGGAAAACCTTTTTTTATTTTCATTATATCGAATTTCACCATTCGCCATACAATATATACAATGTTTCTAGGTATTCCGTAGATACCAAAACCCTAATCCATTAATCCGAGATTAATTTACAAATCCACTAAAAATAGCAAAAAACCGCCCCAAAATAAATAAATTCAGGGCACTGCCCCGAACGATGCGCGTAACTAGGGGGGACATACTTGCCCCCCCCTGGGACCCCCCTAGGAAAGCGCCCGATGCACATGATAGAGCTCTAGGTGAAGGGATTTTCAGACGCAATTGTCGTATCTGACGCACCCACACACACACACATGCAAAGAATATAACACATACCCAACACTAATGGAATCCAAGACATTGCATGAATCCCAATGTGTGAATAGATTTATTTTCGTCGAACAAAATGGAAACCACCCAATCAATGACCAATGAAAAGATGTCATCTTCTAAGTTCCAGGTCACCTACCAATGATGAAAGTAGGCCCTGTTGATGATTGCAGCTATGTGAGACATTCTCCAGCTTACAAATCTGTGAGATGTGGATCATTGTAGCTATGCGAGTGTTTCTCTCAGCTTACAAACTTGAGAGAAATCCCCTAAGAAGGGTACATGGTTCCTTCTTGAGAAAGAGCTAGGAACATAGAGATGACCTCCTCCATTCAAAGAGTTGAGAAGAAATCCAAATGATTATCCAGTGGGAAAGGCGATCTATTGAGTTAGATGTGCCTGTGGCTAAGCACAAGGTGAATGTGTGAAATCCCAAAGTGTTGGGTGCATCATAATGTGAAAAAGAATGAAGATGATGTATTAGCATCCTTTGAGTAGCAGAGTTGATGAGAAGACTCTAGATGATTCTCCTATGTGAGGGAGTGGGAAGGAATATCTATAGAGTGGACGTGCCTGTGGATGAGCATAGGTGAACATGTGAAGATCTGGTTCTTATGTGTAATGCAGTGAACTATAGATATGACATCCCTATGGATTTGCCCCTAGTGGACGAGCACTAGTGGGTGTATCTGATCCTTTGCTATATATTGTTCAAGAGTTAGACCTACTTGTAACCCTAATTGTAATGTAAAGGGTACAGGTCGACCCCACCTTAATGTGATTAATAATAAATGTAAAAGGTAATTAATATGGTTAATATTAATTATAACATAATAATAATGATAATAATAATAATAATAATTATTATAATTATAATTATAATATGACTTAGAGAGGTCAGCCTTGTTGAGCCAATAAACACTTTTGTTGATGGGTTTAGGTTAGTATAAGTAAAGGTAAAATACCCATTGTGAATATATATCTTTCATGTGAGTTTGGAAATTTCAGCAAGTACATTTACTTTGGATAAGTTCACACCTCTCTTGGGCGCCAATCTTCTAGGGTTTGAGCACCCTCTTGTGTTCTAGGCCTTTCTTGGTGGTGAAGGTCTTTTTGTGTTTTCTTCCCTTGTTGAGAAGGGCTTCCGAGGATACTTCTTGTGTTCTTGTGCATGGTGTTTCTTCTTGTGATCTTAGTTGTTGCAACATTCTTGTTTATGGTTAAGACAATTGCAAATTGAAATGAACTACATTATTAACCTATATTATTGAAAAATCAACATGGTATCAGAGCATAGGTCTTGAAGAACCCATTGCACAAGCTACAAGCTTTTACTAGTAATCCCTCCTCTTCTGTAGAACCGTATGACCCTCCTAGGGTTTCCGGAAAATCTGTACGACCCTCTTCTTTTGAGTGTTTCAACACTTGAAACTTGGAAGTTGGGGCTAAATTTACCATAGGAGTGTACGACCTCCTTCAACGCACCTCCAACAAGCTTCAGATTGCATTTTCGAGCATTTTGATTTTTTGGCCCTAGGGTTTCTAGACTTTCACTAATTTATGCAAAAACTTCAGAATTAGGGTTTCTAAAATTCATTAAAGGAACTCTTCATATCACCAGTGTTATCCTATATTTCAAAGGCTTATTGTTGGTAGTCACAAGTTCAATTAAACCTAAAAGTGACAGGCTAGCCTAGCCGTTAGGTTTACTAGCCAAGTTGACAAAGGTTTGTGAAGAATTAAAAAATGAGCAAAATCATAATGGGAGGAAAGCTTGATGATTCAAGCAAACTAAGTTTGTGGATGACAAGACTTCAAAGGAAGACTTATTGTGGGTGATACAAAAAGGTGTCACTATGACATACCTTCTTCATGAACATGTCAGAGGACAGAGATCAACCATGTGCCATTGGAGAAATCATATCAACACCCTCAAGTATGCACTTGTATATATATTATTTGTATCATTATCATGAGCGAAATTGAAAGGAGAAGGAACCTTTTTCTAAAGTCTTGGATCTAGAGGGATCTCAGTGCATTCATAGGAACAACAGACTGTAAGTGAAGACTCCAGGTTTGATTATTGTAATTATCATTCCTCTAACCTATATTTCTAAAGTTTGCTACATTACAAGTAGGAGTTGTAGCTGTGACAACAATCTTTAAATTGTTTTGATTCTAGGGATACACTCATTATTCTCGTTTAGGAGATATTCTTGTTTTGGTTCCTTTTTTTTTCTTGTTCTAGATAGATTAAGATCAAAGGAAGATGTTTATCCTTCAGAGGGAGCCACTTGACTCAGAGGGAGTCGAAACTATTTAAGAAAGAGGAAGAATAGAACCATCATTGGGGTAACCAAAGCAATAATGTTATGATATTTAGACACTTAGGAGTTAGTTAAGATCTACTTGGTCTAATGTGTTGTTAGGTAAAAGTGTGTTTCTTAGTGTGTTTCTTTAGTATGCATTAGTATGCATTTGTAGTTAGGAAATTTGACAGTCACGATATGTTCCCAACATAGAGTGATCCGATGGTTCATACTCTCCTTGATCTTAACGACCATTGATATGTGGCTTAATGCCTGATTGGTCCATGATCTATATTTAAAGAGCATGGAGGGTCATTTTCCAAATATTGATTGTGAGAAACTCTCTTGTAAAATCTTTCTGTAATATTTTTCTCTTGCATTAATAAACTGCTCCAAGTGGTCGCGTTGGCTAGGGCCGTGGATGTTTCCCCGTAGGGGTTTTACCATGTGAAAACATTGGTGTATTGATCTTTGATATGGTTATGTGAGTGGTTACTGAATGTTTTCATCCTCTTTTGAAATTCCTATGTTGTCGAACATGGTATCAGAGCCTGTTTGAAGATCCACTCCTGTTGTAGATTGAGATCGTGAAGCCGAGTTTCCTAATCTCCATTTTTTGTCATTTTCATACATTTATGGGCTGAGAGGACTGTTCCATTGCATCCGGAGCACTCATTTCATTTAGGAACAACTTTTTTTCCATGCTAAAAGGTTTTCGTTTTCCTAAGATACGACCATTACAGTCAAATTCGGAGGTATAAAGCTTGAATATGGATTTAAATTTTTTTTTCAGAGTAGTATTTTGGTTTTGTATTATTTATTTCTAGATTTATACTCTTTTAGATCTATGTATGCTCTTTTCCCTGCACCCTGTACGATCTCGACGAATCAGAATCATATAGGAAAAGGTGCATCTTCTGAGTAAGCTAACTGAGATCTAACCCTTGTTGTCATCGAGAATGGAAATTATTTTCTTGAGTGAAAAGATTTTTTTTGAGCATGCTCTCCAAGGCTGTCTTCAACAACAACAACAACAACAACCCCAATCCTCCTTCTGAACATTACACTATGTTTTGCTAGACCTTTTGGTTAAAATTTTCCTTATTAAGTAATAGGTCTTGAGTTCAAGTCTCTCTTTTGTTACTTTGTTTGAAAAAGTTCATGCTAAAATTGTAAAGTGTATTTCACTTAAAGTATAAAAGTGAATCACTATAAGTAGCTTTAATATTTTATTTTAGAGTTATTTATTTTGCATGAAGTAACTTCATTGTAAAAGTGATCCCCACTTCTCTTTATAAAAGTGTTCCACTTCATAAAGAAACTTACACCACCAGGTGTGTTATTGGACTAATCGGTAGGTGCGGACACTAACTGATCTCCCTAGATCCACCTAGATCTAGAATAAAACACACTAGAACATCACGCTTTTCTTAAGTTTTAGATATTGAATTTACTAAACAAAGAGGGATGAGTGACATACCGTTTAAATGTCGCTTCCTCTCACCATCACCATCCTAGCTCCGTTCCAACGCTCATACAATGATGAACCTGCAAAAGAACACAACCAACCAAAGTGATAGCAATAGCATAAAATCAATATAAACCTATGTATGTGATCAAGGAATCATACAATAAAACAGAACAAGCTTTATATGAAAGAATCATATTACTGTATCATATTAAATGTGAAAGAGAGATTACAACCATGGCCTTGATATCGTAAGGTCCCTTCCAACTGTACTTCGTTCCCCACACACTACCACTCAAAGAATTCTAAGAGCATAGATCTGATAATATTCACAATCTATCTTGACAAAGGCAAAACTCGAAACCACTCCAACCAAGCTAATAGTTCCAAGCCAACTAAAGCTCCAAGCTAACCAAAGCTAACTTTCTCCATGAGAACTCCTCTCCTTTTATAAGTTGAAGAGGATAAGGTGAGGAGATTAGGATGATCCCACTAAATCATGAAAGCGAGTAAGATCCAAACCATTCGGATGCCACCTCACCATAGAAGTTTCTCCTTCTAGAAGATTCGAGAAAACGCTTGTTTTTCCCACATGTAGGCATTCTCGCACCCTGCCTATAGAGAAACATGTGAACATCTCACACCCTAGCTATGGTTCAACCTGCGAGAATCAGACATTCTCACACCCTGCCTATAGAGCAACCTGCGAACTTCGTTTTTAACAGGGTTTTTACAAGGGAAAATGCAACTTCTTTTCTCAAGAAAAGTTCTTCTCCCTTCTCTCTCCAGGAACTCAGGCCACTGACCCCTCTGAAGGAAACAGATAGGTTTACATCATTAATGGTCATATGGATGACAAAAATAATGTGTAACATGTGGTCCTTTGGTTACCGTTTATGCCTTTTTTTAAAAAGGGCATAACTCTCACATCCGAAGTCCGTTTTAATTGTCGGTTTTTTTAAAACCGTGCAACTGTTTGAGATCTTTCCATTTAGATCATCAGTTTCAGTTTTTAAATCCATATTATCTGCATATTTAATATCGATTCTACAAGTAATCTCTTACTTACCAACACCATCTACTTCCAATGGAAATCCCATATGGAGGATTTATTAAGAGGTAAAGGCTTGTACCGGATTACCTTGGGAAATGAAATAACACCCATTGATGCTGATAAGAAAGACAAATGGAATAATAGGAATGAAAAAGCACATGGATTAATCATAATGTCTATCTCTCATGATTTAAGGTTCCACCTTCAATCAATTGATAAACCCAAACAAGCTTGGGAAAATATTGAATCTGTGTTTGGTAAACACAATATTATTCGAGCACAACAGTTAGAAAATCAAGTACTAACTTTAAGTCCAAGTGATTTTTCTTGCATTGAAGACTATCTATCTAAGTTTAAAACACTCAAAACTTTATGTGAAGAATGTAAGATAAAGATAGACGAAGATCGTTGCATCTATCTTATTCTTTCTAAACTAGGTAGTGCATATTATGTGTTTGTATCTACCTTTTATGCCATGCAAGAGGCTCTAGGGGAAGATTATCAAAAAACCAGTCTTGAGAACTTTTGTGATTCTTTTATTAGAAAGCAAGATAAGCTAGTACAACTTGGAGCGATCAACACTGTTGGTACCTCCAACAAATCCTTATTTGTCCATCAGAAAGATAAACCCAAGAATCCTAAGAAGCAACATCCTCTCCAAAACAACAAACCATATAAGGGTCCGAAACCCACTCACACTGCTCCCTCTCCCAATGGAGACAAAGGAGCAAAATATAAAATATGAAGATTGATAGACATTGCAAATTCTGTAATAAATATGGTCATGATGAGTCCAAATGTTTCAAGAAGATGGAAGCTTTAGAAGCAGTGATGAAGAAGCACAACATTAGTATTGATTCTTCTTCTTCTTCTTCTTCTTCTCATAGACATGCACTTTCAGCTTTTGATTTCTCCTTCAATACAACTTCTACTTCTACTTCTACTTTTGGCGAGTGGCTTATCGATTATGGAGCATCTTATCATATGGCTAAGGATAGAGACATATTTTCTACTCTAAATGAATGTAACACCAAGAAAATATGTGTTGGTGATGATAGATCTCTTATTGTTGAAGGATCTGGAATAGTTCAAGTAGAAAATGGTCATTTCAATGATCTATTATGTGTTCCAAGTCTTTATTGTAACCTTCTATCAGTATATCAAATCAATCATTCAGGTGAAGGTCAAACCGTAGAGTTTTCACCTCACCAAGTTGTAATCAAGGATCTAAAAGATCCTAAGCATGTTCTTGCAACTGGAATTGGTGATGATATTACTAGGTTATACAAGTTTGACAACTTTGGGTCATCATCTTTTTCATCAGTTTTAGTTGCTCATAGCGATGACTTGAGGAAACTTTGGCATGAGCAGTTTGGTCATCTAAACTATCGCTCATTGCAGCAACTATGTATTCAACAGATGGTGACTGGTCTTCCTCTTGTTTCATGCAAAGATGGTGTTTGTGTCGATTATGTTCTCGGAAAACATCATCAGGACAGTTTTGACAAACGTGCCTCTTGGCATGCCTCAGGTCCTTTGTAGCTTGTTCATAGTGATTTGTGTGGTCCACTTTCTTCTCCTTCTTTTTCTGGGTGCAAGTATTTCTTAACTTTCATTGATGACTTTTCCAGACGTACTTGGGTTTACTTCTTAAAACTTAAGAGCATAGTTTTTGACAAGTTTTTAGCCTACAAGGCCCTTGTAGAAAATCAATCTGGACATCAAATTCAAAGGTTAAGAATAGATAATGGAGGCAAATATGTGAACAATAATTTTACAAGTTACTACACTACACAGGGAATCCAAATGTAACACACTGGTCCATATACACCACAAAAAAATGGTGTTGCTGAGATAAAGAACCATACATTAAAAGAAATGGCTAATTGTATGATACAATCTAAGGGATTAAGTCTAAAGTATTGGGCGGAAGCCATCAACTGTGCAAATTACATAGTAAATCACACTCCCACAAAGGCTCTTAAAAATATAACACTGGAAGAAGCTTGGACTAAAATTAAACCAGATGTAAGTCACTTTTGTGTATTTGGAAGTATAACATGGGCTCACATTCCTGATGAGAAAAGGAAAGCATTGCAGCGTAAAAGTTAGAAGTGTATATTTGTTGGTTGTTCTGAAGATGTTAAATTTGATGAAAATCTCTTTGTCTGCAAGCCTAACTTGACGTTTGTGCCTTCTTTGGCCCACAAGCCTAATTCGATGGTTGTGCCTTCTTCGGCTTGCGATCCATATTCGGCGTAATTGCCTTCTTCGTTTTTTGTTTATTCTTCAGATGATGATAGTGAGGATGAAAATACACCTCCGCCTACTCACCTTCCTCTATATGAGTCCTTTGAACCTGAACCAACAACAACTTCATCGCTTCCTAGATGGGTTCGTTCAACACAAGAAGCAGCTGATGATCTTGTCGGTGATCCTTCAGATCAACATCGGACACGTTCACAGTTTTAGAGAGCCTCTTCTCTTTTGGATCAAGTTTAAAAAACTCATGATCCAGAGACATTTTCAGTAGCTTCAGGTCATCCAGATTGGGATACATCAATGAATGAAAAGTATTGTTCTTTAATGGAAAATGATACTTGGGATCTTGTACCTCTTACAAAAGGAAGAAAACTTGTCTGATGTAAATGGGTCTATAGAACTAAGTATGCATCAGATGGAAGTGTTGAAAGACATAAGGCTTGGTTAGTTGCCAAAGGATTTTCCCAAGTTCAAGGAATTGACTATAATGAAGCCTTTTCTCCTGTAGCCAAATTGAATTCCATCCAACTTGTTCTTTCCCTTGCTGCCTCACATAAATGGGAGGTCCATCAGATGGATTTTTTTTTTTTTGTTAGTTTTTCCGTGACATGTGGGACTAACCTGTGGCTAAGAAACCATGACTCAGGGGTATCTAAGCTGTCAAAATCACCCAGGGATCGCACCCGGCCTGAGCCACACCAACCCTTAACATGGCTAGATTTTTTTCACCTACAGGTTTCAAACCGATGACTTAGCATCACGGAGCATCTTAATAGCACACTTCGTCACCGACTATCCTACACCTCGGGGACTCCATCAGATGGATGTTAAATCCACCTTCTTACAAAGATATTCGCAAGATAAATCTACATGGAACAACCTCCTGGCTAAGTCCAGAATGAATCTAGCTTTGTATGTCACCTTAAGAAATCTCTTAATGGTCTGAAGCAAGCTCCCCAAGCTTGGTATGCCAAAATGGACATCTTTCTTATTTCCACTGGATTCTCTAGATGCTATTATGATCCTAATGTCTATACCAAGAAAGTAGGATGTAATGATCCCCCCAACCAACCTGAGGCCAGGGTACGCCACTCCAGAGAAACCACTCATGCTCTAACGCCAGTCGGTAACATTCCCAACCATCAAGCCGGGCCATGCTACTCTAGGGAACACTTTCATTCCCATACTACAGAACATACAGTAGCATACTCAGTATTCAACTAAGCAATGCCACCTAAATTTACTCTTTAGACTACATGCAACTAAAACATATAAATACAACACGCTCGCAGAAGCTTTACATCTAGACATAAACAAACAATTACTTTCTATAACATATGATTTTTATATTAAAATAACAGTAATTACTGACATGCATCATTTACAAAAAATTACCCATAAGCACACAAGAAATCATAGTCACATATATGATAAAATTGTAACATAGGCATGTAAATAACAAAACAACATATCCATATATCATACAATTGGTACTTATCTTTAACTGCTTACAGACTGCCCACAAACCTCCCAGCCATAGACTACACTGTTCATCACTCTCAACAGTGAATCACCCCTGAGCTGGGACTGAACTCCACCTAGGATAAAGGGATTTCTATCCAAGATAAGGCTCATGCACAACAGGAAAGACTCCATCTAAGTTGCTCACTCAACTAACAACCTACAACCTCTCATTCCCCACATGCCTGTCCCACCCAAGGAAGTGTGCTCCTTCTTTGCACAACAGTCCCTCGGTTGCCCCACTTCCCTTCTAGGGCTTCAGTAACAGGTCGGACCAGAAGTCTTAGAGCATTGTAGCTGCAGTTTAGCACCTATAGAAATCAATCCCCAACAATTATATTGCTTAGAAAACTGCTCATGGGCTTGACAACTCGCTTCTTCAATCCATCTCCAAGCTAACCAGGTACACCAACCAAAAAGGATGGGGAAACAAGCTTCAGAAAGGTGAAATGGTTTTCTCAAGGATAAAAAAATGTATGAGTGAAATGGTCATGGATTCATTGACTGTATAACTGAGGGTGTTTTGGAATCATGGTGAACTCTTTGTCAAAATGATGGTCAACCTGATGGTCCCCCTCTTCCCCGTTCGTAAGGTAAGGTATCTGTGAGAAAAATTCCCCTCTGAGCTAAGTTTCCCCACGATATGTATGCATGTCCCCTACTTGACACTTGTCATATCGGAAGTTACTTTTGTCTACTTGTCCCCAACTTTAGAACTTAGGATAAACTAATTATCCATACTTTATGTTTTACGAAATATTAATATAATATTCCCTTGACTTTTTGCCCTCCCTTTCCCTAACTGGTGAAGTTCAGTCCCCCATCTCTTTTATCGTGGTCGGTCTATGTGCATTGATGTATTTTATATTAATCACGAGTCATGTACAAAGTAGGCGCTCTAGTCTTTAACATCTAGGTGTGCTGGCCTAATTCCAAGACATAAGCATTATGACTTATAATACTGGCTCACTAGCCTATAATTCATATTATATACACAAAGGTTCGTTGACCTTAATATTGCGCGCACTTAGTTATTGCGCGTTGTATCCTCTGTCTTTAAGGTTGTGTGCACCTTAGTTACTATGTGTGGTATTAAAAAATATGCACATTACATCCCTTTACTGTGCAGTATATGCGCGCACCATGCCATGAAAGGTGTATTCCAAAAAATATGTCTGAACAACTCACTAGCTTAAATATACTTAGATTATATTTACTTTTGGGTTTGGCTGAGGGATATTACGATCCCCTCCCCTTATTTATGCATTGTCCTCAGTGCGTCATGTACCCATATACAACAAAATTCTCAAAATTATTCAAAAAGATGTGGGTATTCTACCTACATTGCATCCTCATGCTCCCAATTAGCATCTTCAGGTCCGTACCAGGTCCATTGGACCTTTACAAGCCCTATGGAGCAATTCCAGAGTTGTTTGATTTTTCGATCCAGGATGTGCACCGGATGCACTTGGAAAGCACCTTCTTGCTCCACCTGAATAACATTCCAATCAATAACATGATTAGCATTGGGTATATATTTCTTTAGCGATGATACATGGAAGACATTATGAATAGACATAGATGTAGGCAATGCAATCATATTAGCGACTGGACCAATCCTCTCTAGTATTTCAAATGGTCCACAAAATCTGGCTGCCAACTTGGTGCAGCTTCCCAGCTTCAGGGAGCTCCTGTTAGCTTTTACTTTTAGGAAAACATGATCACCCACTTTGAATTCTCTGTGGATTATGTTTTTATCAGCATAACTTTTCTATCTGTCTTGGGCAGCTTTCAAATTCTGCTTAACTTTTAACATTTGGTCCTCCATCTCCTTGAGCAATTCTGGCCCGACTATTGTTCTATCAGCTGGATTATCCAAGCTTACTGGAGTGTTTAACCTTCTACCGTAAAGTACTTCAAATGGGCTCATTTTCAAAGATGCCTGATACCCATTGTTATAAGTGAATTCTACTAAATGTAGGTATTCTTCCCATTTTGATGGTTTATCCATCACATACATTCTCAACATATCTTCTATCACTCTATTCACCCTCTTTGTCTGTCCATTAGTCTTAGGATGGTAAGATGTACTAAAGTTCAGATTCATTCCGAATCCTTTGAACAATCATTTCCAGAATTTCGAGGTGAATTTTGGGTCTCTGTCAAACACAATTGTTTTAGGAATTCTGTCCAAACGTGCCACTTCCTTCATGAAAATATCAGTAACATCTGCTGCTTTGTGAGTATTTTTTAGTGGAAAAAAATGGGCAGCTTTTGTAAGCTTGTCCACCACTACTGTTGTTCCAGAGTTTGTGTTTCAAGGCTATAAAACACACCGTCTAGGCATCCATAAGAGAAATAAGTCTTTTAAAATAAGAAACAAAGAAAATCAAATCAGAGTCGGTTTCTCAATTGTCTCTGTCTTTCTTCCCTTTGTTCTTGGATAGTTATGTCACGTTCTATTGTTGCCCACG
>JASDQU010680701.1:15853-27951 GCA_032191745.1 Picea mariana | reverse complement strand
AATTGATTTAGATCGGGGATCGGGAAATCGGGGAAAATGATGTTAAGTTTACTTGTTCATTCGAACAGCGAAACGCGATTTCCCGATATGATTAACTTAACGGTTAAGACTGATTTTTTTTAAATGAGATTTAAGAAAACAATGAATTAATAGAAGATTAGCGTATCGGGAAATCAGAGGTCGGGAGATCGGGATTTCATGTGTATTGAAATTTTTTATTATCAAACCACGAACTCTGATATCCCGATATGTTTTAGAAAAACTTCGAATTCTATCATCGTGGTTCATTTAGAATATTATTTGAGAAAGTATTTGGAACATTCATTGATTAATTTTCAATCATTTTCTTTCCAAGAATAAGCCTCAAGTGTATTTCGAATTCATTAGATCTGAAAAATTTTAATAGCGCAAAGACTCAAGGATACCAAAAATTTGTTCAAAAAACAAAATTTAAGTTCTGTTTCAACAACTACCATAATTGAATCATGGAGCTTTCCTGTTCTGGGCAATCCTATAATAAAATCCATTTTCACCACTTCCCACTTCCATTCAAGAATGGGCAAAGGTTGCAGCAATCCTACTGGGTGCTATGATCTATTTTAACTTTCTAGCATTCCATACACCTAACGATGTATTCTGCAATTTATCTCTTCATACTTGGCCAAAAGTATTGGCTCTTGACCGCTACTATGATTTTATGATATCTAGGGTGCCCTGCATAAGGAGCATTATGCATCTCATGCAAAATTATACGTTTCAATTCCTGGACATTTGGTACAAAAATTTTGTTCTTGTGCAATAGTATTCCATCTACTCCCAACTTATAAATATCCATCTTCTGAAGTATCTTACCCTGTTGTATAATTTCTACCAATTAGGGTTTTTACCACGTGAAAACATCAGTGTGTTGATCTTTGATCTGGTTATGTAAGTGGTTACTGAAGGTGTTCGTCCTCTGTTGAAATACCTATGTTGTAGAAAAAATAACACATGATCAGAATCCTTCTATGATTCTATGGGCATAAAGAATGCATGACACAGTATATGTTCAGAACAAGAGTATTCACCAGAATTTGAAAAACATAACTCCCAAAGAAGTATTCACCAGAATGAAGCCTGAGATTGAACACTTCAGGTTATTTGGTTGCCCGGTGTATTTTCATGTACCCAAAGAGAAGAATTTCTAGGTAGATCCTTTAGAAATAAAGGATGCAATTAATATTCAAAGACATTCCAGATCGACATCCATGGTCATATAAAGGATTGAGACAAGAAAAAACGCTATCCTTGAATAAGAGATAGTATTTTAAAGATCTAGATAATCTCATATGGAGATTAACAGTGAGAGAATACCTTCTCCCCCTTCAACAATTTAGAGGGAGACATACATTATTCCAGTGGATCTAGTTGCTCTAGTTGATATGTTCAAGAGATATTGCAATAGGTTATAAAAGGCCTGCCTAGACTCACTTTGCAAGATGCAGAGAAACATACAAGCCTCTCAAGGCACATCCCGAGAAGGAAAATGATATTTTTGAGCTATCCTTCAGTCATTATCTACTTCATTGATGTTGATCCTCCTTGTCTTAGAGAAGCAACAAGAAAATAGGTATGGCAAGATGCCATAACAGAAGAATACCAATATATCTTAAAAAATTATGTATAATATATTATTCAAGGACCAGAAGGGAAGTCTTTGGTAACTTCTAAGTGGATCTATAAGATCAAGCATGCAAGTAATGGAAGTGTTGAGAAATAAAAAACAAAATCTATAGCCATAAGTTTCTCACAAACAGAGGGAGTGTCTATGATCAGATACTTGATCCTATAAACCCGTTACACTTCCATCTGTACTACCATCCATGAGTTGGAAACTATATATTCTTGATGAGGTTTGGATTTCATCAAGAGTGTCGCTGATCTAAACCGATATTATCATAATGTTGGTGGCAAGAGCCTGATTTTGATGACTTATTCAGAAAGCCTTGTTGCTGGATACAAGTAATCCTTGACTTCTGAATTCAATATGAAGAATCTGAGTATGATGCACTACTTCTTGGACAAGAAGTACGACAGAGGATCGATAATATTTTCCTGAGTCAAGGAAAATAAACAGTAAAAATATTAAAGAAGTTCAGTATGACAAAAATGCAAAATCCATCGTGATGGATTTAATGAAAAATATTAATGATGATTCAAACGAGATTGATCCATAACTAATTGGATCATTGATGTATCTGGTTAACACCAAACTTGATTCATGTCATGTAGTGAGTATGCCTAGTCATTTCATGAGTCAACCATGTCAGACTCACAAGATAAACAACAAGACATATATTGAGATATATACGAGGCACAATTGGATATGGCCTGAGATATTCCTCCAGTGTGAACTTGCGTTTGAAGGATATGACGATTTAGATTAAGTAGAAAGTATAGTGTACCGGAAGAGAACATCTGGTTGATGTTCTACCATGAATTTTTCCATGGTCTACTAATACAAAAGGAAACAAAACTCTTTTTCCTTGAGTACCACAAAGGCATAGTAGATAACATCGAGTGTGTGAAGCAATGTGGCTTCACAAACTTCTGACAGATTTACTTGACCATAAGATGGATCCTATAATGATAACCAAGAGTTGTTTGTAAAGCTCTGTAAGAACCCAGTGTTTCCTAATGGATCAAAACACGATGAGATGAAATATCCTTATATCAGACATATGATGCAAAGGAAAAATGTACACATGCAGTACCTTCCTACACATGAGAAGATTATAGATATCTTCACCAAATTAACTTCATGAAGAATGGCTCCCTAGTTGAGAGGGAGTATCGATGACTCCAACCCAAGACAAAAATCAAAATACATCCGAGTGATTCTTGGCATGATAAATAATGCCTCCCTAACTGAGAGGGAGTTTTGATGATTGCAGTTATGTGAGACATTCTCCAACTTACAAACCTATGATATGTGGATCTTTGCATCTATGTGAGTCTTTATCTCAACTTACAAACTTGAGAGAAATCCCGTAAGAAGGGTATGTGGTTCCTGCCTGAGACAGATCTAGGAACATAGAGATGACCTCCTCCATTCATAGGGTTGAGAAGAACTCCAGATGATTATCTAGTGGGAGAGGCGATCTATTGAGTTAGACGTGCCTATGGATGAGCACAAGGTGAACGTATGAAATCCCAAAGTGATGGGTGCATCATCATGTGAACAAGAATGAAGATGATGTATCAGAATCCTTTGAGCAGCAGAGTTGACGTGAAGATTCCAGATGATTCTCCTATGTGAGGCACTAGGAAAGAATATTTGTAGAGTGGATGTGCTTGTGGACGAGCACAGGTGAACATGTGAATATCTGGTTCTTCCATGTAATGCAATGAACTAGAGATATGACATCCTTATGGATGTGCCCCTAGTGGATGAGTATTAGTGGGTGTATCAGATCCTTTGTTATATATTTTTTAAGAGTCATACCTGCATGTAACCCTAATTGTTATGTAAAGGGTATAGGTCAGCCCCACCTTAATGTGGTTAATAATAAATGTAAAAGATAATTAATCTAGTTAATATTAATTATAATATAATAATAATTATAATAATTATAATATGACTTAGAGAGGTCGACCATGTTGAGCCAATAGACACTTTTGTTGACATGTTTAGGTTAGTATAAGTAAAGGTAAAATACCCATTGTGGATATATATCTTTCATGTGAGTTTGGAAATTTCAGCAAGTACATTTACTTGGGATAAGTTCACACCTCTCTTGGGAGCTAGTCTTCTAGGGTTTGAGCACCCTCTTGTGTGCTAGATCTTTCTTGGTGGTGAAGGTATTTCTCTTGAAGAATATAGAAAAGGATTTGGCTAGGTTTTCTTCCCTTGTTGAGAAGGAATTCCCATGATACTTCTTGAGTTCTTGTGCATGGTGTTTCTTCTTGTGATATTGGTTGCTACAACATTCTTGTTTATGGTCAAGACAAATGAAAATTGAAATGAACTGCATGATTAACCTATCTTATTGAAAAATAAACATGTCCAAGGTGCAAGGTAGGACAAAAAATTCGTGTGATTTTGAGATTCACTTGTAAGGGGATGGCCATCATGCAAAGTCAAGAATTATAAGGAATGGCTAGCATAGGTTTAGACTTCCTTTGAACTAGAGCATGAGATAGATGGATAACTCAAGGAACATAGACTCTAGACTAAACATTGACAAAATTTTGTGACACAGGAGGCATCAACAAACTCTCCATAGGGACTAGAAGAATAACCAATCGGAGGAGTAAAACTCTAAGTAAAAATTTCAAATTCCTAAGTAAAAAATAATCCAAAACCTTTGATGAATGAACTCAAAAATTTGTGCTCTATTCAAAGGCGACATGATTGTTGTCGATATGAGACAATACTCTTTTCCTTCTCTTATTTATTTTTTATTTTTTATTTTTTTTGTCTTTTTCATAGATGTGAAAGAATGCNTCGGAGGAGTAAAACTCTAAGTAAAAATTTCAAATTCCTAAGTAAAAAATAATCCAAAACCTTTGATGAATGAACTCAAAAATTTGTGCTCTATTCAAAGGCGACATGATTGTTGTCGATAGGAGACAATACTCTTTTCCTTCTCTTATTTATTTTTATTTTTTATTTTTTTTGTCTTTTTCATAGATGTGAAAGAATGCTATGATAAAAGAGAGAAACCAAGTGTCGCAAACAAGCCAACTAGTTCCATCCAGTGGAACATACCTATTCTTAATGCAAGGGAAAACATGCGGGATATGGACGCTCCAGGGAATGTTTCCTCTTGGGGGAAATGGTTTCGATATGAAAAGAATATATGGAAGGCACTGCTTGGCGAATGATGAGAATTGTTGAGGCAGTAGGATTTGTTATCCCCTAGCCTAGGGATAACTAAGGAGATCACATCTCAAGGCCCACATATCCTAGACATGGAGTACTGAGAGCCAGACGACTTGAGAATGGCCCCAAAGGACCCCTCTTTTCTTCAGTGCAGTCCATTTATCACCAACAACAATATCCATCCCACCAGCCTGGTTCTGAAGTAGCAGTGAGTCTTTCTCCATGAGGTAATGAGTCCGGGTATCATGCTATGTATCACTCCAATGTTTGAAGCACTTGAATATGTTGTATTGAATCCTTCTTCATTTCATGAGGTTTTCTTGGAAATTATTCTCTTTGCCTCGTTCATACTTGGAAGGGTGAAATGGTGCCCTAGGAAGTTGATTTCCCTTTAGGATGGGTTGCCACTGGGTGGATATGTAAAAATTCATTGTTCGTTCCCTCTATACTTACCACTTTGCATATTCAGTCCTCTCATCTCCCCTATCCTTATTTGGGCATTGGGATTTCCTACACTAGGAATGGTTGCACATTACCTCATAGGAATAAGGGGATAAATGACCAGAGGGTAAAAGTAGTTGGAACGAGTTAAAATCCAATGTTGAAACCTTTGAGATGATTCACCTAGGGATCCATGAGAAAGTAGTGAAAAGATTCTCAGTAAGAAAAGGGGACCCATAAGATACATAAACACTCAAGGTATTAGTTGATGGATAGGAGCTCTCATCACGATCCAACCTATTATGACCAAGGTCATGTAGTATTATGAAACTACCACCTATCTGGTCACCAAACCAAGGTAGTGGCTCTTGGTGGCATAGCCAAGAGAAAGGGGGTCTCATCACAAGACAACCTTCTCATTTCTATGAAATGTTTGTGGATAATGTTGTCACCTCTGGTCATCAAGCTAGGACAATGTCTCTCAACTTTTCCCTTGAAGCACAAGAGAAAAATATCAAAAGAAATAAAGTTAAGAGTAAAAGGAAATGAATGGGCTAGGAAACAATTGCATTTATGACAAGGTGCAACTCACCCTCTACAAAGGCACCCACAAGTAAGATTTTACACTTCCCTATTATTACATGGACCCCATTCCCAGATACTTACCCCATGCCACCTCATACACATACATGACTTGGACTATATCCCACCTAAGAAATACCCCAAACTTAAGAGAGGTTAGCCCAATAAGACACCCTGAGACCTTCTCCAAACCTAACTTATCAAATTGCATAACGCCTTTGAGCATTTGTTTGGGTTAAAGGGGGTTTGATGCACATGTTTGGGTAATTTAGTTTTTGGATGTGATTTACGTGCTATGACCCCTGTTGTTATGGGATTAATTAGTAAATGTGGAAATAAACAGATCTCCCTAAATCCACCTGAATCTAGAACAAAATAAAAAAGAATATGACTCTTTCCCTAAGCTCTAACTATTGAGTTTACTATTTAACAAGAGATAGACAACATACCATTTAAATGTCACTTCCTCCTGTCATTTCCATCCTAGCTCCACTCCGGTGCTCCTCTGATATTATATCTGCAAGGGAACACAAACCAACCAAAGTGAAAGCAATACAATGAACTCAACGAGAGCCTATGTATGTGATCAAGAAATCATACAATAAAATGAGACAAGTTTTATGGGAAATAAATATATCATTGTATCATATTAAAATGAAAGTGGATAACCCCGTATGGGGTGACAGCTGGAGTAAGCGTGACATCTGGCTTCAACTTGAGTCAAGGTTTAAATGCGGGAGGCCATCCATTTAACACCAGCCCTACGGATGCAGGATAGCCATTATCGTTCTGCGATGGGAGGACTCTTCGAGCGAGCGAGCATTAACGAAGTCGGCGAGTGCAATGGTAAATGCGGTCATGAGGTTTTGCGTTCGGATTATTGGTTTTTTAGTGTTTTGCCCATGGTTCTGCTCTAGGTTTGGAGACGCTGGTGTTGCTCAGAGCTCCTTGTGCCCTAGTACACCAGTCTTCTGTGGAGAATCACTGCTGGTGCATTCGTTCTCAATTGGCTTCAGCCTGTGCGCACTTCTGGGAGAAAGCTCAGCAGCATGCCAAGGAAAAGGGGTGTGCCACGACAGGGCTCGACTTGGTATGCCCGTAAGGAACAGCGGCAGCGCAGGGAGCAACTCGATCGCGCTCTGGTCATGGCCACTTCTATGCTGAGACAAAAGGCTCGAGCCGAGGAGAAGGCTCTGCTCTCTACCATCGCAGAGAAGGAAATTGGCTGCAACAATCTGGGAACCGTCAATTTGGAGGATAGTGCAGAGAAATTGTACCTGGTATGCATTGTCGAGGAGAAATTAACGTTGGAGGACCTGTCGACCATGGAAGCGCCAAGTGACAGAGTGAAGGCTGGCAGTGGGGATGGACATCACACTTTCAGGATGGATGCCGAATTGCCTAGTTGTATCGTTGAGGAAGAGGCTCCTTGGCAGAGCATGGAGACATCGTTTGATGTTGGAGATGCGCAGGGTAACGAGAAGCAAATGGAGGAAAGGAGTGGTGGGCAGGATGACGAGAAGCTCAGCGCGCCCATCGATGGTGGTGACATGCATGTTTTTCTATCCCGCGAGGAGCACCTGTCCTTGCTGTTTGAGCTTCGAGGCCACATGGCTGACCTGGAGCACCGTGCACACATCATGGGACAACGCCTAGACGTGTTGTTCGATGCCCATTCTGGCGTTCCAACATGGCGCAAGTGTCCACTCTGTGCGCAATCTTTCGCCATCCCGGCTGGCTCCACGTGGAAGACCAACGAAGATGACAGGTCACCAATCACCTAGGATTTTCATGTTTTATGGTTTTAGCTTTATGTTATTGTTTTATATTCCACTAGACTTTAGGCACCTGTCCTGGTTTCCTTCAGGCAGGACAGGTGCCAATAGATTATAACTGTTTTTGCCATGTTTCTATGCTGGTTTCCGGTTTCCGGCAGCATTTTGGGCGTTCTAGACTCTTGACCATGTACACTCTGTTACAGATTTTTGATAATATATAATAGCAGGATCCTCCCCTTTTTAAAAATAAAAATAAAAAATGAAAGTGGATATTACAACCAAATCCTTGATCTCTAAAGGTCCTCTTTCAATGTCCCTTTTCTCCAACACACACACTTGCTCCAACCTTGAATGAAGAAGATCCACAATGAATTGATGAACTGAAATGAAGCTCTCAAGTATGAGATGAAGTAGAATTCCTCATCCAATTCTTACGCTATTCAACCTTAGTCTTTTCCATGAGAGATCCCTCTTTATATAGGGGAAGAGAGATGGTTGAGGAGATTAGGATGATCCCACCAAATTAGAGAAGTGATTAAGATCCAAACCATTCGAAGGCCACCTCATCTTCTAGAAGATCCCCTTCTAGAACTTTCATGAAGTTAGAATTTTCCTTGGCTTTTGACATTGTTGCACCCTAGCTATAGTGCAGCCTGCGGAGACGTCGCAATCCAAATCTAGAGCAGGGGGCAACGATCATTCATCATCACACCCTGTGACTTTTGAAGCTTGTGACAACCTTCTTTAATAAGGTTTTTAGAAGAGAAAGACAATCACTTTCCTCATGGAAAAAGACTCTTTTTGGGAACATGAACACATGTTTTTCAATAGATCACTTGGTGACCAAAATAATGTGTAATAGAATGCCCCACAAAGTATGAAGCTGGAACTTGTGACAACTGAAACACTTTGTATAATGTGTGTGTCGAAAACAAGGAGCACACCAATCGAGAACCTGCAAACAATCAAACATCAAAATAATAATATACCATTGTCTGAGGTATGAATTCCCATACTCATATTACAAAATTTCAAGTGATTCATGGCCACTAAATATACACTGTGGATCCATGTCATTATGAATCATCATAGCAACCCATAATACACTGTGGATCTATGCTTTAAAGAATTCAAATTTAGACATAGAGATGAGACATACAAAGTGGATCTATGTGTCAATACAAATCATGAATACTCTGTCACAACCTGGAACATAATGGTATGATCCAGGGTCTTCATTTCCATCATCCCTAAGTATGAATATAACCATGCGATTACAGGTGTTGAATTCGAACATGGTAGAAACCACTTGATTACATGTCATTAATGAAAACCATAACAAGTGCGAGGGAAATCACCTTTGATGTCAATGACACCCAAGGTACCCCAGTACAATCCAATGAATGTGAATAAATGAGTTGAATTCRAGCACTCAATGGAATCTTCCAATCATGGGTCAATGATGTGAACCCACTATTGAAAGCGAAGAAACCTGCCATTGAAGCATGTAGGCCCCAAGGTACTGAATGATTTAAGTCTTGTTCCCGGCTAATGAGTTGAATTCAATAGTAAAAGAATCATCATAGGAGGGCCTTGATGTACCCCCCATCAATGACACAAAATATATAACAGATTTGAAGTAGATCAAAGTATGAAGTGATTCGAAACTAGCACAGGGGAGTTCGACATGGTATAAAATTTATAACTGTAGATGGTCGAATCGATAGAAGCCTTATTAAGGATGAATTTCTCTTGAACACATGAATGACACGACAATGGTTTTGGCAACATTGACTCAAGGAGGACCCGACATATGGACATGCATATGATCAAACGAGAGAAAAATGGATTTCCCAACCCAGATACAATGACAAAGTGGGGTGTCATGTTCAAGAGCAACTATTACTGCCACTAACACAAATACAAAGACAAATTCATTTCCCATTTTTTCCCTCACCATTTCTGGCGAGTACCTCTTTATTTTTACTCAAGCTTGAGGAGGATAACATATTCTTGTTGATGTAAACTCATCCTTCAGATGAGTCCCTCAGAGTATGTTTAACGAACCCTAATAAGGAGTGGTTCGGTCCCATATGGGTCTTTCGATGTTTTTTTAATGAGTCTAAAGAAAGAAAAATTAGAGGTTTTTCATGCTTAGAGAGTCTGAAAAACACTTAAAGAGAAATCCATCATGTCCTTTTTAGTAAATTAATTCGACGAGACCAAAAAATTGATAACCTACCTCTCGTTAGATGTTTTCTTCAAATACTTTTATGGGCATGAAAAGAACAAGGTCACTTGACAATCTTTTCATTTTTATGGAGTGTGAAAAGAGCTTAAAGGATACTCCATAGGTTTCATTTTTCGTGTCACAATTACGAGTTCGAAAAAATGACAAAAGACTACTCGATTACAGTCTCATGGTTTCACGAGCGTGAGAAAGAATCAAGTCTTGCTCGAAGTTTTTCTTGAAAAACCCTAAAGGGATCTATACATGTGACAATGTATAAAATCAAACCAAAAAATGAATCCTTGTTCCATTGTTTCACTCCTAGAATTTTTATTTGCAAAAAATCAACACTTACAAAGTTGTTAGGTTTTTTAGGGTTTAGATAAAACATATTGAATAATAAAATACAAATGAAAAGTGATAAAATCAATAAAAATGGGTAAAAACCTCATTTCACCCAAACCTTGCTCTAAAACCCCCTTTTTACCTCGATCTTCAACTGCGGATTATGGAGGGCACGACTGATTATTCAATGAACCGTCTCCACAGAACAAGTAATTTTCATCTCTTTCAACTTTCCATGGATTAAAATTTGTTTTTCATTGGTTAAAAATAGACATTTGGGTTAACATTTTAGGGGTATCCATGCATGGAGGTCATCATAGGTGCCCTATATCGGGCACTGCAATGATCTAGGGTCATCGCAAGAGGCTCTATAGCTAGCCTACGATAACTCCACACTGTGAAGATGCCTTGTCTTGCGACGTGCGCAACCCCAAATGCTTTTAAAGATGAATCTGCCAATAAAAATTCTCCAAGGAAGAAGATAATGATGATAATCTCTCTTTATGGTTCCATTGCAGGTTTTCCATGTTAAAAATGTTGGAATGGCGAGAGAGAGAGCCTGAGGAGGAAGACTAATTTACCAGGAATGACCTAGGAATGGTAATGGCCCTCCGACAGTGTGGGTTTTTAAAATTATTCAAAATCCAGGGTATGAGGGCCCAACTGAGATTAATCGAGTACCTAGTTCACATGTGGGATGTAAACGAGCAAGCGTTTCATGTGGGTGCTCACACTCTTATGATATATATCGAGGATATATAATTCTTAACCGGGCTATCTCGCTATAGGTTCCGAGTAATGCTTACAAGTAGCAGGGGTGGAGGTGAGCCCATGAACCACTATATGAGTGCACACTATTTGTCGGGTAACCAGAAGCATAACGGTTAAGTCTCTATAAGAGATGTCTGAGACTTGCCTCTACAGACCATCCTCTATACCATCATATGCATGGCAGGGAGTGAAACTCCCCATATGGCTCTTGAGAGCTATTTTCAGTACGCATTGGAGTGCATGGAGCCTCGAGTTTTCAACTGGTGTGAAGGGATTCTCAAAAGTATGAAAATACAACTGACCAAGTGTAGGAGTGGTGGATTGAAATAGTTCATCTATGGTTCTATTTTGGTATCCTTATTTCTAGAGAGGGTGCTAGTTTTTCACTTACAGGTAGAGTGGGGTATAAATGCCCCACAAGATCCGAGAATGAAGAGGTGGGTCGAACTCATGGCACATCATGCAGCTGGTCCCATCGTTAGATATAACAACGTCTTCTTCGTCTAGTTGAGAACTTAGATTCTTATGGTCGAAGACTATGCATATATCGGGATAGAATTTCGATGAGATCCGGAATTAGCTCTTCCCAGGGGTTCCCAATGGGGGGACATAGGTAAGAAGGGAATTTTTTTTATATCATGTTTTTTTTGTTTTTCAAGATATAAAATGTTTTTTATGTTATTTATCTGATGACTAATCGAATGCTCTTTGATGATGCAGATGTGGGACCTTACCATCCTCTAGGTTCATCCCTATTCAGAGGTGAGGGGAGAGAGGAGTTGTAGTAGGAGTAGTTGCTATCGACTACAAGACCATAGAACAAAACCTAGAGGGGCTCGCGATGAACATCCCCGATTCCTCTATAGATGATGTTCTGAGGGACTACCTATTCTAAACAGTGGGCATGTCTACTTCCATCGGTCGACTGCCCCGTAAAGTAGCATGGAAAATCACATGTTATAGAGAGAATCATCCTTGATGCTCTATTGTATATGAATCCATGTGCTTCACATTTTTGATATTTTGGTCTTCGGACAAAAACACTTTTTGTAAACTTTTATCGTTATATATATATGAGGCTTCTACC
>JASDQU010680700.1:49888-88621 GCA_032191745.1 Picea mariana | reverse complement strand
TTGTTGAAACCCTAAGAGAGGAACATAAGTGTTTCTTCCTCTCACAAAGTTTACTTCTCCAAAATTTGTGAATTGTCCTTGCTAGGGTTAAAACCCTGAAGCTTTAAATGCTAGCACTTTAGGATTTTATCCCTAGACAATTGATCTTTGATCTAAGTGAAGCTGCAAGAAGGGAGAAATGATATCTAAGGCCCAAAAGTGCTTGCACCCTAGACGTCCTTTTCCTCAAAGTCTAAATCCTAAGGCCCAAATGTGCTTGCACCTTAGGATTTAGACTCTACCTCTTGATTTCAATTAGATCAACCTTCAATCTTGGATCAACCTTCAATCTAGAAGTAACTATTGTGGTGAAATAAATTGATAAAACCCCCTTTTCAAAAATCTCAAGTGATCTACTAACTTTACTAACTCTAACCCTAGAAAACTTGCAATATTTCTTGTTGTTTTTATAAAGAAAATCTACAACCATCTAAAACTACATTTATTTGCTGCATACAATCATCTGAAGGTGGCTTAACTTGTTCAAAAATTATCTCTAGAAATTGGATAACTTTATGCCTCATGAATGCTTACTCTTCATGCTAAATTGCTACATTTCTGAGCACTTTACCTCATTGTTGTTACAAAATACGTATTGTTGTTATAAGAGTGATTTACTACTGTGATTTGCAACAACCAAGTGAAATTTAATTTTTCTAGTGTTTAGAGATGTCATTGTTGCTTTCTTTATCTTGGTAATTGTATATATAAGTTGAAAATTGTTTCTTCTTCCAGGAAGGTACAACAATCACCTTACAATCTATTTATCCTTCCTATACCTAGACCAACTAATTGGTGATTAAGATAGGAGGTGGTAGGCTTGTCTACTAAACTTGTTATTTGATCCCTTGAGGTCACTAGGGAATCCCCCCATGTGGTGTACCTCCTCCATCACTGAAACGAGGGAAGATCCTACTTAGGTGACAGTGGTAGTTTCTTCCACATTTATTCAATATTTGGGGATCTTGTGGTGGGATTTTCACAAGTACAAATCCTATGATAACATTTTGGCGTTGTTGTCGGGGACAATTGTGTCACTCCAATCACAAAAAATATTTGGTAAACTTATATTGAAGTTGTTGTGTTACAAGTTTACCTAGCGAATCCACTGAGTGTGATTCCCTCACTTTCCTTTGATGATCATAAAGGAACCATATGGAAAATCCACAAAGATCAAGGAGGTACAATAACCCTCCTGAGACCTACAAGACAAGGGTTCCTCATCCGGGATCTTTTATTTGATGACTATAATTTGAATTTCATTAAAGAGAATGAACAAAGCATATGTGCAACACAAATGAAGAAAGCATACACATAGATAAATAATGAGAAGAAACAATTTCACAAGACTTGATAATGGAGTTCGTCCCAAAGATGGACTACATCTCCAGGACCACTTCTTAATGGAGAGGCCTTTATATTATCTTGGTGAAATGGGAAAAAATACATGGAAATACCTCAATTATGGTGATGCCCTGAAAATTCATTGCTAAGATCCAAATTTTGATTGCACCGGTGGATTCGTGGTGAGAAATCGTGCAAAAATGACTATAATTTCGTCAAATTTTGTCACTGTCACTTCCAGGTTCCTCATGGGCTCTCTGCCTCAAAACTCATGCCACAACAGTCATACAACCTGCATTAATTTCAGTGGTGCATCGAAATTCATGCTCATAGCAAGTCTCGCAGATCCTCCTCCTCTGAATAGTATAAAGTGGGTTTAAATAATTATTTGTCGGCAGACTTACAAACATAGCATCGTTAGCGTGTTGGTTAATTCGTTGGTTAAATTTGGGGGAGGTCCCGAGGTCAAACCCGCGGGCCTCCCCATTGGTCATATTGTTATGTTTTTTGGAATATATATTTTAGATATTGTTTTAAAACTATAAAAACTCGTCAATTTATATTCCGACTGATTGGTCGTCGATCGATCTTGTGGTTGTTTTTTTTTTTTTTTTTTNCCCTATCCCTCATTGGGCATCCGAAGGATGCCATGTGGTGCCCCATGATTGGGCCACATGGAACAACTTGATTTTTCATTCAATGTCCAACAAACAACCCAGTCATCATATGATCATTGGTCCAATCAGTCCCATGTCACATGTTGTGTCAGTGTCATGTCACCTGCTACGTCAGCATCGTACCGCCATGTGGCATCTATGCAGATGCCACATGGAACTTTTTTACTAGTCCATTTGGACCCCAAAAAATGTCAAAAATGCATGACATGTGGCAGCCACTCGTGTTGCCACATCACCATGTTGACATCATCACTACCGTCGCAAATTGTCATCATCGTGTACTATATTGATGTCACCTTTTGACTTTGACCCAGTTTGACTGAAAATTTGATTGGGCATATATTATTCATATGGACTCAGTTTGAGGTGTCGCTTGTGTTGTTGGAAATATCTCAACGATCTATTCGACTTGGTGTTGTTTTCGTTGAGATTTGAGGAATTCAAATTTTTTGCCTTTTGGATCCTCTTGGATCATTCCTCCCCACTAAGAAGATATTGTACCACCAAAAACCTTATCAATAAATAAACAGGTGAGGGAATTCATCCCTCACGTTACCCTTCTTGATCCATCGTGCTTTGCTTGGATGTGTTCCTTTAAGGCCCACTCAAAGATATTCAACATCACCCCTACGTGAAGTCCTTTTCCTTCTATCCAAGATGATATATTCCTTCAACTCATCCAAGTACTCAAGAGAAAAATATTAAAATGAAGGTACTGAAACCCTCTCCTTTAGATCCATGATCATTGGAGGCTCACAAAGGTTTAGGTTCTCCACATTCACAACTAAGTATATCTACATATATGGTGGTAGATCTAGGCGGAAATCATTTGTGCCAATCTTTTCTAAGATGGTTAAGGGTCCATATATGATGGGATTGAGCTTCTTTCCTTCACCCTTCAACCTGTATTTTCTAATGTTCAACCATACTTACTTTATCACCTTCTTGGAATTGATTATCTACCTAGTGCTTGTCATGCCTTGCATTATACTAGGCTTGGCTCTTTTCCAATTGTTCTTGGGCTATCTGGTGTACCTATTGAATCCTTTGGATGAACTTGCGGGCTTTGTATTCATCTCATTATTTACTTGAGTCGACATCTTTCCCAAATTTCAAGTCCAAGGGAGTCTTAGGTAGATACCCAAAACATGTCTCAAATGGTGAACTCTGGGTGGAAGAGTGCAAGGCTCCATTGTATGCATGTTGAACATAGTGCCACTGCTCATCCTAAAGTTTAGGATGTTTGCTGCAGTAACCTTGAAGCAAATGAACCACTGTTATTTTTACCACCTCCATTTGTACGTTGGTCTGTGGATGAAAAGAAATACTCCTCTTCAACTTGGTGTCCAAGAGCTGCCATAAACTTCTCCAAAATTCCCCTAAAAATCAATAATTTTGATCGAAGATAATGGATGTGGGAAACCCAAAATGAAACTATACATGTTGGAAGAACAAGAGAGAAACTTTCTCAGTTGTGACCTTATTTTTAAATGGCATCAAGATAAACATCTTGCTAAACCTATCCACTACCACATACAAGTGGTCATGACCCCTCCTAGACATAGGTAACCCCCCTATGAAATCCATTTATATGCTCTCCCAAGGATGAGAAGGAATAGGAAGTGGTGTGTACAACCCCAATTTTCTATTAGTGGGACTAAAAATTCACAACACACACTCCTTCACATTCATTGTTACAATTACTTTCATTTCAGGAACAAACCTCTACAAATGTACTACACTCCTCTCTACCCCAAAATGCCCAATTATAAAAGAAGTATGAGCTCCTCTAGTTTCATGATTTTTTTCAATTATAGGAATACAAATCTTACCCAAATGGTAGAGTAGATTTTCATGCAAACAAAATTTCTCCACCTACAACCCATGGGTTAGCCTCTCATATACATCTTTGAAGACTTCATCAATAGCATATTGTTCATCATAACTAACATGAGTTAAGGAAGCATTCTTCAAAAAAAATAGATGCAAAACTAGGAGGTCTAGAAAGAATATATTCTCTCATGGTATCTACAATGGTACTGGTCTCAATCTTAAATGGTTGTTGAAGGTCAGGTAGAGCTATCATTGGTGCGGTATTGATCTTTTCTCTCAAAGTGTCGAGGACCCTTTGTTATTTTCCTTCCCACTGAAAGACTTGTCGCATCTCAAGCATTCCACTATTATGAAAATGATCAAAAGCATCAAAAGCATTAGACTCATCAGGGTCTTTTGTTTTTACAACCGTAAGCACAAGGTTCTTACAAGCATTTATAACTCTCTTCATTTGGCCTACACTAATAATTGATGATTTAGCCTCCATACTATGATCTCTAACAATATATTCCACTCCATATTTTGTGAGATGGTATTTGTTCTATTTCTGGAAGAAGATAACTTTTTTTTCATAAAGATAAGGAATCCCTAGTAAAATACCACAGATATCCAACGGAACCACATCCAAATAAACCTCATCTACCTATTTAGAAGCAATAGAAAACCTATATCTAGACTGCCTGGTAACCTGAAGTTTTGCATTGTCATACACCCAACCAAGAGGGTAAGGTTTCTAGTGAGGTCTTGTGATTAGTCCCAATTTATTCACAATCTCTTCAGATATCAAGTTAACTTGGGAGCCTAGATCAAATAAATTTTCCAATTTTGTGTGCTTTATCACTACTCTTATGTGGAATAATTCACTTCTTCTTTTATCATTTTCAAGAGATAGAATTGTAGAACTTGAACTAGCATGAGAGGAAACTTTACCTTGTACTCCAACTATTTTTATTTTCATTTCATCACCTGAGATGGAACCCAAGTCTTTTTGCACTGTAGCAACAATTTTTTGATTCCATCTTCCACCAAATTTATTTGGTCTTAACTCTAGTTGCAACTCCCAACGGTGCTCATCAACATGCCCATCTTTCTTGCAATGATTGCAAGAGGATTTCCCTTCCTCTTTATTTGTTGTAAGTATCCTCTTATCCTTTCCTTTTCCTTTTCCTTTGAAATGGTTTTCTGAATGCTTGGATTGTTTTTATTCTGGTACATTCTTACCCTTGTTTTCAAGATGAGTTCCTTGCACACACACTTCATCTAGATTAGTGGGATTAAACAACAACAATGTGTGACAAATGTAACTGTGAAGTGCACCAATATATTTTATCAGAGTCTCTAGAGATTCTAAAGGAATATTCAATGCAAGTTCCTTTTTCCTAAACTCTTCTGTGAAACTCTGAACATTCTGACCTTTTCCCTGTCTCAAATTTTTCCATTCCATCATGGATTTTTGTACATGACCCAATGGGTAGAGTTTATTTCTTAATGCATAAGTAAATTCAGACCATCAAGAAATCAGTTTAACATTATTCTCGCTACCTTTATAAGGTTTTATCTCCCACCATACAAGGGATGTGCCTTCCATCCAAAGAGAAGCCAACTAGATCTTCACCTCTTCCTCTTAGATTTTCTATACACGAAAGTAAAACTCGATCTGTCTAATCCAATTGTTCAACTTATCTGCATTAGCTTCTCTATTAAACATGGGAAAATTAAATTTGACATCTAATTTCAATAATGGATTTTTAAAAGCATTTTTCTAATGAGAATGAGAGGAAGAAGAAGATATTGAAATTGAATACGAAGATGGAGGCTCAGGAGGGTCTCCTCCAATTCCTTGGTTCACTGCAACATTACTCTATGCTTTATCTTCCTTCTTATTTTCCTTCTTTGCCACTCTCTTTTCATAATCTGCAAACAATTTTTATACCATATCTGACCACTGGTAGAAATCCTTATGGAAATTCTTCTCTTACTCTGTACAGAGTTCTTCATCCCCCATTTTCATTCTTCGAGTTGCACCTCCAATCTCTGGGTTGAAAGTCTTAATTTTCCTTCAGCCTCTTTGAGCTTGTCGCTAGTAATCATCCACACTAACAATTCAAGTCAAAGACCATGGCTCTAATACCAACAAGATCTGAGATCTTTTATTTGATGACTATAACATTAATTGCATTAAATATCATGAACAAAGCATATGTGCAACATAAATGAAGAAAGAATACACATGGAGAAATAACGAGAAGAAACAATTGCATAAGAATTGATAACAAAGTTCGTCCCAAATATGGACTACATCTACAAGGCCACTTCTTAGTGGAGAGGCCTTTATATTATCTTATCAAAATTGGCAAAAATACATGGCAATACCTCAATTTTGGCGATGCCCTGAAAATCCATTGCTCATATCCAAATTATGACTATACCAATGGATTCATGGTGAGAAATCATGCAAAAATTACAATAGTTTTATCAAATTCTATCACTATCACTTACAGTCCCCTCTTGAGCTCTCTGCCTCAAAATTTGTGCCACAACAATGGTATAACCTACATTATTTATAGTGTTGCATCAAAATTTGTGCCCATACTAGGGCCCGTCGATCCCCCTCTGGTGGATGGCAGAAATTGGGTTTAAATAATTGTTTTTCGGTAGACTTACCAACATAGCAACATTGGCATGTTGGTTAAGTCGTTGGTTAAATTTGAGGGAGGTTCGAGGGTCAAACCAGCAGGCCTCCCCATTGGGAATATTGTTATGTTTGTTGGAATATATATTTTAAATATAGTTTTAAAACTATAACAACCAATCAATTAATGTTTCGATTGGTTGGCCACTGGCCAGTCCAATGGTCGTTTTTTGTTTTTGAATTTTTGAACCCTAGATCTCATTGGGCATCCAAGGGGTGCCACATGGCACCCCATAATTGGGCCACGTGGCATGCCCTGATTGTTTAATCAATGTCCAATCAGTATCCCGGTCATTTTATGATCATCGGTCTATTCATCGACACATCACCTGCTAACATCACCTGCTACGTCAATGCCACATCACCTACTGTGTCGACACGATGTCAGCATCATACTTCCACGTGGCATCTATATGGATGCCACATTCCACTTTTTACTAGTCCATTTGGATTCCTGAAAATTCCAAAAATGCATTACACATGGCATCCTCTCATGTTTCCACGTCAGCATGATGACATCATCATTGTACCATCGCCTACTGATGTCACCCTGTACTATGTTGATGTCACCCTTTGGCTTTGACCCAGTTTGACTAAAATTTGACCAGCCATATCTTCTTCATACAGACTCGATTTGAGGTTTCGTTTGCGTTGGTGGAAATCTCTCGACGAGCTCTTTGACTTTATGCCATTTTTGCTGAGGTTTGAGGACTTAAAATTTTTGGCCTTTTGGATCCTCTTGGATCACCTCACAACTCACCCGTAATTAAATCCTCATTCAATGGAAACCTTCCTTTATCTCCAATGGCTCAAAAGAAATGGGTATCCAATATATTTAAGCCTTTAGACATGTATTCTTTCCTAGGATACCCTCGATAGATGCCTCCAAAGTTTGAAAATTGCTTGCCTAAATTTTCCGGTAATGATGTGATTATTGCCGAAGAGCATTTGGATAACTTTTGAGCCTTTTCCAACTTAATCCTTTGAGTTATGATGTTGAACATGTGGTGATGAAACTCTTCTCATCCACTTTTATTGATGATGCTAGGAGGTGGTACAATAGTCTCCCTAGCAAAAGTATTATGTCCTAGGATCAATTTGAAGAGACCTTTCTGAAAAGGTGGGGTCCTAAGGAAGACCTTAACTTGTTGTTGTTGTGACTAACTGAAATAAAAAAGATAGAGAATGAAATTTCCAAAGAGTTTTATGTCAAGTTTTAAAAGTTGCTCCAATAGATACCTAACAACATTCACCTAGGAAAATATCATCTCCTTTTCCTCTACGTTAACGCCTTCTCAAGACATTATGGGTTCATGCTCAGGGACATGACTCCAAACACCATTGAAGAGGCCCAAGGAATGGCTGAAAAAATCAAGGTTAATCTTTCATTTTGCAAGGTATAACCTTTCTATGCCCCAAGAACCAAGGTTGACACTAAATCAATAACATTGCACAATGTTGAGCCCACTCAAGATATTAGCAGTCCATGGACACAAAGGATTGAAGAAACAATAAAGGACCTCACCAAAAATCAAACCCTAATGATGAACAAGATCACTAATTTGGAGAGCGTGAAATAACAATCCATCAATCCTCCCTTTAGGGGCCAACCTCACATATCAAACCAAGCATGGAAACCAAGGGCCCCAAATGAACAAAGGATTATCAACACTTTAGATCCTTCAAATTTTATAAGTCAAGAAGAGACTCCCTGGTGTCTACCTTCTGGGGATTCACATTGGGAACATTAGTTCCCTATGAGTATTGGGGAACCTAGTCACATGAATGTCTTTGATACCATAAACTCTATATTTGCCATATCTCCCCAAGAGTGCCTCAATATCACACTAGAACAACTTGAGGGAAAGAGAGAAGCATCCAAGAGGGCTAGGATGGAGAGATCATAAACAAAATGGTTGAGGAATCAAGGGAGAAGCTTAGGAAGAGAGAATTACAAGTGTACACTAGACAAATAAATGTGCCCCAAGAGCCTCCTAGTGACCCTAGATTCCCTCAACCAAGGCCTCCTTCACCACCTACAGACAATGTTCCTCCTAGTTCCACTTTTTCAAAGACTAATGACATGGAATTGAATATTGACATAAATTGTGTATTGGCAAATATAAATGTCCATGTACCTCTAACAGAGATCATTAAGATCCCTTCGATGAGAAGAAAAGTTGAGAAATTATTTAGAGTACAAGGGGAACCTAAAGACCCTCCCGTGATGTTGCAAGCTAATCATTTTAGACCACACTATGATGAGCACCCACATTTCTACATTTCCCCACAGATGGACAATAATCATTTGAAGAACTGTATGCTTGACTCAGGAGCGGGTGCAAATTTTATGGCCTTGAAGGTAATGAGACAATTAGGTTTGGAAGTCACAAGGCCTTATAGAAATTTTTATGGAATTGAATCCAAGGATATTCTGACATATGGTGTGATAGAATATTTGAAGTTCACCTTGATCGATATACTGCGATAGTCTTTCTAATGAAAATTGTGGTCATACATGTCCCAGATGTTTGGGGAATGCTCCTATCTAGAAATGTTTCTACAATTTTGGTTGGTACCTTATAGATGGATTTGACTTATGCTACTGCACCCATGGATGATGAAACATATGCCCATCTACCCAACATACCAATGGAAAAGGATCATGTTGAAGAAATTGGCATTGACCCTCAGATTGAGGATCCCTTAAATGAGTTCCCTGAGAAGTTCAAGGGATATCCTCTTGAATTTTTCCCAGGTGACCTTCCTTTCACTCAAGAATATGGTATTGATGATATAGTGTGGCATAAAAGGGAACATTATCACCAACAACTAGAAAGGTACGAAGACAAAGTAGTTGGATCTTTCACAATATTGAAGAAGGGTGATAAAGATTTGTTGATTAGACTGAGAGAAGAAGATATTCTTACAATAGAATCCCACACCACTCCCTTGAACCAATATACCATGGTAATTCAAGAAAAAATCAATCTCAAAGGAGGGGATTAAAAACAAGGACAGTTGGTCTTAGAGTGGGATACAAGGAAGGGCATCCTGACACACGAAAGGAGTTTAGAAAATTGTTGCTTGAACCCTATATAATTCAAGAGAAAACTTTTAATTATTCCTACTACTTATCCATGTTGTAGGGAAAGAGACATCTACTACGCATCAATGGATCCCTTCTCAAGCCCCATCATGGAGAAGAGACTTGAATTCCCAAAGCTAACATATATTAATATAGGCTAGGTAGGAATTTGCATCCTCCATTACATTTGTATATATTTGCATAATTCACTCATGCTACTATAGGCTTGCATATTCTTGTATATATTGCACTCTCATTTGTATATAATGAATACATGTTAGGAAATTGTACTTAATTATTGTATATCGTTGCTTTAGCATTTCGTATCTTAGTGTAATTTTTTTATTTTCAACGTGGTTTTAGATTTATTGCTAACTCTGATGAATCACATCCACTGGCCGATACTTCTAAAAGGTGTTGTTGTTTGAAGTCAGTGCAGTATTGAAAGTCTTGGATAACCAAATATATTTTGGTTCTCATGCACTCTATGGTAAGCACATGTCCCCATGTTGGAGCCAGATGTTACCCCCCCATGCCTAGGGGTAACTAGAGGAGATCATGTATTGTGTCCCACAATGGAGAACATGATCCTGAACATGATGATCATCATCATGTTCACATTTGGAATCCCAACAATCCCCCTCATTCACCTTTACAACTACAGGACAACCAAGGAACATCACATCCAAGAAACCCAGTGTATGGGATATGGTAAGACAACGTCACCATATGATATGTTAGTCCTTATTTCATGAAAAGTATTGTGCTTATTTTGTTCGAAATGTGGATGAAGATCTTTCATTAAAGTTGGATAATGGATCATTGGCTTGGGAAATTGTGTCAGTTTCCTTGTTTCACCTTGGTGGTTAGCTTAGTTTCCCTAGTTCCATGTTGTCACCACCCAGGGAAAAGGGGTTCTATTGGGGGGTCCTCACAAGGGTAACGTTATTCTCCCCACCACACTTAACACTTTCCATCCTAGAGCCTTGTTGGCAGCAATAATATAATTTCTATTGTTTGTAAGCTGCCTACATAGGGTCTCTAAATTTTCATTACTCATCATGAACATTCTCACTAAACGACACTTGTCACTTGTCACTTTTTACATATCTTCTTTTTTATTTTTGTTTTCATGACTGTAAGCATGAAAATTCGTTGCTGGAATTGACATTTTGTTTTGATTTGTGATTAAAGGAAGACTGCTCATGTGGTTTATTATAGAATTGCCATATTTTTTCTATGAACATGTTATTCTCCTTGTTTATAACCCCTTGGTTCTAAACATGCCTTGGTTGCATAAGTGAAAGACCTCCATTCATTAATATTCAATTGATATGGATGGAGTTTTGATTCATGAAACTTTGAATTATTCAATTGTTATTCAATGCACTTACCTTTGTGATTAATCTATGAATGTGCGTACTATGGTTTTCAAAGTGCTTTGATCCTAATACATACCCAATGCCAAGGTGGCATACGAAGTACAGCATACCATTACTCTTCTGTATGGTCTCGGGCTTCATGATTTTGTTCCCACGGATGGTGATTAACACCTCTGCCTACCGTTTGAACTGTCATAGCATTGTTTTGTTGAGGCTCAGGGCTATGGCTCTGTGGCTTTTTATCAAACCCTACCTGTGAGTTCTGTGTTGATTCCCTTCCATTCGCCATGGCTCGAGTGGTAAGGATAGAGCCGAATGGCATCCAAACCCTGATATCATATGATAATGCCAAGGACGATTTAGAAAGGAACGGTTGGCATTTGTTTATTGAAAAATTTAAGGGTTTCAATTTTCGAGTCACCCAAGAATTTGCCTTGACCTTCGATGGATGCAGGGCAAAGATAGGTGACATGCAGTTAGAAGTAACAGAAGAGTTTTTAAGCCAAGCCACGGGTTTACCAGTTGTCGGGCAAAATTGGTTCAAGAATGCAAAAGTTGAAGAGGTCCCCTGGACTTTGATCACCTCACGGAAAATTACTAGTTGCGATCAAGGTATGCCAGTCTCATCCTTAAAACCTAGGTGGCATGATCTAATTTCTATTGTGAAACAATTATTTACATGTGACGGAAGATTTGGATTAGTTTTCCTGTATCATCTGCACTTGCTTATGAGTTTCATTGGATTCCCGTTGAATATGCCCTACTTCCTGCTTAGAAGTCTGTACAAGATGGGAAAACGGTTTAAGAAGTAGAGGTCTGATTCGAGTTTATTCCATCATGGTTTAATTAAAATTATCCTTGTGCATCAATTGCAATTACAAAACGATTGTTGGGATGCATTTATTTCACGAAATGGCTTTGGCAATAGTGAGTTGGAACAGGTTGATAAACCGGTCATTATTGAAACCCTTGTGAACACTATAGCCTCTTCTCCACCACTCCTGCCCTGTGATCTTTCCCCTAATCATGAACCCTCTACCTACCCTGATGTCACTCGACAGGACAATCAACCGGGTTCGCATCCAAAGGATAGCACTAAAAAAGTTATGAAACCTACAGGGAAGAAGCACAAGGGCAGTGTCGATGTTAATTTTAAAAACAAAAGGGCTAGTTGTTTGATCTCACGAAGTGGCTGAAATAAAATCAAACCCTGTGTAGACACAAACAACACAATTAATGTGAGCGAAGATTTAGACTCAGAAATCGAAATATTTTTGGCTGAAGAAGATCCCGTGTCATGTGGGCTCTATCCTGACACACCCTATGACTATGTAAACAACCTACCTCCATGTCTAAAGGATAACCCATAATTCTCGGGCATTCAACTCTGTGATAAGCCTACCTTTCACGTGGATGATTCTCCAACCCTTAATGTTGTCAGTGCCAATGCACAGTCTCTACAGCCATAGTGTGATGAGTGTCGATCTTGGATAGACAAGTATTATACTGATATGCCTCTGCTATAGTCTCGACTTAAATCTTTAAAAGACCAAGTGGATTTGTTGACAAACGAGAACAATAGACTCCAATCCATAACCCAAGCAAAGGAGAAATGCCTAAAAACTACAGGATCTGTCATTTTCAAGAATTTAGAGGCAACAACAGCAATCGTAAACTCCAAGATTGCTTGATATGTTTTAATTCCATGATTTGAGGTATGATCTTTTTAAATTTTAGCATGATTTTGTCACTCTCAAGTGAGGATATACGATTTGATTGAATAGATTGTCTTTCTTATAAAGATTAGTTTGGTTTATCTATTGAATAAAATATGATTGTAGTTGCTATTGTAACTAACTACAGAATCGTAAGATTCTGTAGCCAGTTGGAAAAATTTGAATTGCTTGATTTGACAATTGAAAACATATCTAAAATTTCCCCATTTTCATTTGTTTTCAGGAACCCATGATTTCCAAGGAGATATGAGGCACTATTGAGATCTCCCAGCCATATCAACTTTGTGTTTTTAGTAAATAGATTACGCTGTTGGTATTTTTATTCAGTGAAATCAGGGAGGTTGCATCCCCCATATTTTTGAAACAGATTTGATATTATCAACAGGAAACAGTTTTTTTTCCTGGAACCTATATAAGCATGTTATTTTGTATACATTCGATCATCTCAGCCTGGGGAAAGACTATGGATTTTTCATTTACAGACTTGAATGAAATATAATACTCGTCACAACTTTAGCTTTTCCGTATTGTGGTTTTATTCAAGTCATGTTTATTTCAATTTGTAAATAGATTATGATTGCTTTCGTTGTCATGGTTTACTACAAGTTGGTATGATAAAAGTTTATATATTATCCATGTTTCATGTTCCAGATTTAACACACAGTAATCATTTGTTCAAACTTGAATTAAGAGATTTATCTTTATCTTTGATTGAACGTTTATATACAAGTTCTCACAGCAAGATTTATCTTAATGTGGCTGCTTGTAAAATTATGAGATTGTTGTGATCGTATCTTTTATGTGTTCTGTCATTCGAATTCCATCATTACTGCTTCACATTTATTAGAAGCAATTTCAGGATCTGTTGCAGGTTTACCTCGTCAGATAAGGTGACTAGATGCTACACATTGAACAGATATTGGATGCGATAACAGGTCAGCCTGTTATTTAATTTCATTGGTATAATAGATATAGAAGTTCCCTGTAGTTAAAACACTTTTTATCATCCATTATTTCTTTGTTTAATTAGACAATTTGATATTCGATTTTTTTTATATAAACATTATAAGAAAACAAATCAACAATAGCTTCACCGTTGTTTAAAAAATCAATTTACATTCGATTTTCACGGATTTAGATTAAAATTCGTATTTTGTACATATTATATATATATATAGATAGATAGATAGATATTAGAAATAGAATTATTTGTATATTGTGCATATGATAACTAGAATTATTTTATAAGTATTAGTTAGTTAAACTGTAGATATATATTAGATGTATATATATTTATTAGCGATTGTTATTTATTAAATCGTTGTTTTTTTTCTTTAGTTATTTTCCACTTTCTTTAGGACTTAGATCGGCCAATGGAGCCGCTAAACCTGTCGGAGTGAATTAATCCAAATGGCTTGGGTTAATTGGACAACCCCGAACCGGATTCGCTCCTCCAGTTGATGAGCGGACACTTTCGCCTGTCAACAAATGGCGCAAGAAGGAGGGCCTGAAAACTATTAATGGCACGAGGAGGTCGTAAGACTCCTTCCCCACCTACCCTCTCACCTATAGTAACTAGAAGTCGTTCATACGACAACATTGTCCCTCAAACAGCAACCACATCAAACGACGATCTACGGATCACGGTTGAACCAGTAACTCCAAATCCTTCGGGTGGTGATATACAAGAGATTGTTCGTCAATCTCTCATAAGAACGCATAGTGCCTTAGCCCGTATAATACAACCAAACTGACCTTTGAATCAACCATTATACTTCTCTGATATCAGAGAACAACTTGGAGGTACTGACCTTACCTTAAACCCTACAGATCCAATCCTCACTCCTTCCACAAGAGGATCTGGCATTCCACCATCACCACCTCCTCCATCTCCTTCTTCTTCTGGATAAGAATCCTCTGACGAAGGAAGTTCCACATCCTAGCCTTCGACACCACCCACACCTATGGCCAATCCGAACAATCCCGCTAGACCCTGGCTCGACCAAGATGCAGTGGCCATACCTGGGCCTCAACATCCTTTGCACAAACACCCAGAGAAATGGCTCCCTAAATTTGACCCGGACTCCAAACAGATAGCCGAAGATCACATCAAAAAGTTTATGCTGGCCTCTACCTGGTACTTTTCCCAACAACCCCACACCATCGTGTCATGGGAGAAATTTGAATCATTTTTCCTTGAGAAGTTTGGAGATGACAAGTCTCCTGAAGTTCTAGTCATGGAGCTTTCTAGTCTAAAAATGAACCCCAAAGAAAAGATCAAAGACTTTAATCAAAGGTTCATGACACTAAAGAACCGGATCCCTACGGATTCGATTCCTGTCGAGAATCTTATTGTCGCGTACTACACGAAAGCATTACATCAAAACATAGCCATTTGGGTAAAGAGATCCAAGAAAGCCACGTTGTTAGAAGCCTTTGAAGAGGCTAGTTAGATCAAGAAAGACATTCTCAGTTTAAAAGACACTACTACCAACGAGATAGAGACTAGTTCATCTTCAAAAAATAAAATCGAAATCCTTCCTAGACCCTCCCAAAACAAAGCTCAACCTGAGAGTTTGGATTTAGAAAACTTACAGAAAGTCGTTCAGAAATTGTCCAACCAAGTTATAGATTTGAAAAGGTCGGCTGAAGAAGCTTCTTCGAGAAAAGGGCCCTACAAACCCCCTTTTAGGAAGCCTTTTCCCACCAACTGACCTAATTCAGATACTAAAGGCCTAAATCTAGAAAGCCTGCAATTTGCTATTCAAACAATCCTAGAAGCACACAATAACTTGATTCCTCTCGAGATTCCTGAAGAAGTAGCTGAACAAGAGACGATAAAAGAAGATGAATCCTCTCCGAACATTTTCGAACATTTTTCAGATATCATTTTTCAAGCTAATTTTGAAACAGTGCATCCTTATAATACTAGGAGCAAGACAGCAAATAAGCCTTCTTTTGAAATTACGACGACTTCGCCTTCAAAACAGTCTAAACCGATTGAGACTAAATAGAATTCAGTAAACCCAAGTTTAGATTATGATTTGATTGAAGATCTAAAAAGGATTAGGGATAACATTTATGTTTACAAATTATTAAAATGCCCTTTTCTTCTGCAAAAAATGTTGCAGAATATTGCAGAGAACAGCAAAAATAGCAATCCGAACAGCAACAGAGGTTTTCAAAATAGCCCCAAAATTCCTAAAAAGGCCTCCGCCAAAACTACATCTGAGCCTCATGATAAAGGAGACCTTCTTGTAAATAATTTAAATAATGTAGATAAACCAGTTTCATAGGCTGCGATTAAAAAACAACAAACTTCTACTGTTAGTACTCGCAGAAATGTCCCTCCATTTTTGTTGACTTTTGAAATTTTCAATAGGAATGTACATAACTGTATGGTAGATTTAGGTGTGTCATCTAACATAATGCCTTGGTCTGTTTGTCAAAAGATTAATGTCGAAGTTCAACCATACAGCTTGAAAATTATCCAGCTAGATCGAACTAGTGTTAAAGTGATAGGCAAATTAAAGAATGTGCTTATAAGATTGTCGTATAATCCTAAAGTTCATCAAGTGATTGATATCATTGTTGTAGATATTCCAGAAGTTTGTGGTTTTTTTTAAGTAGAGACTAGTCGGAATAATTACATGGCTATTTTGCAACAAATTGGTCTCACTTATGGCTCCCCGAGAATGGAAAGCCCAACAGAATCAAGGTAAATCGTGAACATTATCTGAAGCTCACGGTGACTGATTTAAATGATCCCAATGAACCATTCACTCCTTCTGCCAATTTGCTGGAAATACAAGGTATGGATACTTTTTTCAGCAATTTCGTGGCCGAAACTTCCACCATCACTGACCCAGAACAACAATCTGAAGTTATGACATGCACGTAGTCAATGGCCTTCTCTCAATGATCACATGCACCTGACGAAAATCAAATATGGTCTCTTTACTTTGATGGGTCAAAATCTAAAGAAGGAGCTAGTGCAGGGTGCGTGCTCATCGATCCAGCAGGTAATAAGACTCTGATTGTTTTCCGATTAGAATTCGAATGTATAAACAATACAGTCGAATATGAGGCACTCCTGCAAAGACCTCAGAAAAGCGTTAGATCGGAACATTCAAAATTTGACTGTCTTTGGTGATTTGGAAATCGTGGTTAGACAGGTGAAAAATTCTATCCATTGTTTATCTCCACACCTTAAAAGCTATCAAACTAAGGTATGGAATTTGATGAACAAGTTTTCTGCATTTAACATAAATTATATTCCTAGATTGAATAATTCGAAAGCTGATTTGTTAGCTAACGTCGCTTCAAAACTTTTTCCTGCAGAAGGCTTATCTCTGAATGCATTTTCCGTCGAATTGTTGTTCAGACCGTCCGTCTCAGACAACATAATGAATTGGAGAGTCTTCGACGACGATCAACAGATTATAAGCTTTCTGCATATGGAAGAAACTTTTCAGGGCGCGGTGATCGACGAAGGTACCCATGACGAAAATCTTCCTGACTTTACAGTAATACCAGATCCGAGATCCCCAGAATCTTCATCAGACATGGTAAACTCTATCCCAAAATCTGTAGTTAGATTAGAAAAAATTTATGATCTTCACGACAAGTTCAGAAAATCAGTGAACTATAAAATGAATAGTTCCTCTTTGACGCATGAAAAAGTAAATTTGGGAACTAAAGACAATCCGCAGTGCATTAATTTAGGGTTGGGGTGTTCTGAGCAAGAAAAAGTAGCATTTATTAAGTTGTTTAAGGAATTCAAAGATGTTTTTTCTTGGATGTACGACGACCTAAAAACCTTTGATCCTAACATCATACAACACATTATTCCCATGAAACCCCAAACCCAACCTTTTCAACAAAAGTTAAGGAAAATGCACCCAAAACTCAAACCAACGGTCAAGAAGGAATTAAACAAACTCCTGAACGCTAAAATAATTTTCCCAGTTAGGCACACACAATGGGTCTCTAATCTTGTCCTTATCAGAAAGAAGAGTGGTGAAATCCGACTATGTGTCGATTTCTGAAATCTTAACCGAGCGTCTGATAAAGACAACTACCCTGTCTCTCCCATGGAACAGATCCTTCAATAGGTATCTGGTTCTGAAATATTATCCTTGCTAGATGGTTTTTCAGGGCATAACCAAGTCCTTATGTCTCCTCCAGACCAACTCAAAACCACTTTCCGCACTCCATGGGGCACCTACGCTTATAGAAAGATGCCCTTTGGACTCATAAACGTCGGTGCCACTTTCCAGAGAGCGATGTACATTGCTTTCCGAGGCTTAATCAATCAATCTGTAGTAGTTTACCTGGATTACGTCACTGTCTTCCTGAAAAATAAAGAAGATCATCTAGCTCATTTAAGATCCGTTCTACAACAATGTTGTAAGTACGACATTTCTTTGAATCCTAAAAAATCTATCTTCGTAGTAGAACAAGGTAAGATCCTCAGATTCATTGTATCGAGCGAAGGGATGATTATCGACCCTGAAAGAACTCAAGTCATTTCGAAACTTCCCCCTCCCTCGTCAAAAAAGTCCATGCAATCTTTCTTAGGTCAGATAAACTTTGTTAGGAGATTCGTCCCCAGCTTTTCAGAAATGGTGAGACCATTACAAAACCTAATAAAAAAGGATGTACAGTACCATTGGGGACCTTTAGAAAGCCAGGCTTTTAATGCAATAAAAAAGGCCATAATAGACACTCCTTCTCTAATGAGCCTCGACTTTTCGCAAGACTTCACCATCTACACGTTTGCCTCCGACCAATCCTACGCTGCTGTCCTAACTCAAAAGAACACTAAAAACAACGAGGTACCAATCGCCTTTATGAGTTCAACCTTCAAGCGGGTGGAACTTAATTACCCAGCAGTAGATCAGCAAGCCTATGCTGTTTTCAAAGCAGTAAAACACTTTCGATCTTATCTGTTGAAATCTAGGATGAAAATCATTGTCCCTTACCTGGCTGTCAGAAATTTATTAGTACAGAAAGAACTAGGCAAAAAAAGGGCGAACTGGTTCACATCTTTACAAGAATATGACATAGAAATCACCCCAGCACAAATTGTAAGAGGCCAAGGTTTATGAAAATTGGTCGTTGATTCAGCTATAGGATAGCAAGAGGAAAATGATATGTTAAATCTAGGACAACACTATCAAAATCAAATCTGTTGTGCGCAAAACCATGTTAGTTCCTGGTACGATGACATAAAATTTTGTCTTATACATGGATCAGCTCCCCGTCACCTTGATCCCACAAAAAGGAGAGCACTAAAATTAAAATCTGCTTCTTTTCATCTGATTAATGGTATTTTGTTCCGTCAAAATTTTGATGGAGTACTTATGTGCTGCCCTGAAAAGGATGAAGCAGAAAAAGTCTTATTGGAATTGCATGCAGGAGAAGTTGGTGGGCATTTCGGTGGAGACACCACTTCCCATAAAGTATTGAGAGCTGGTTACTACTGGCCTACCCTTTTTAAAGACGCTTATGCTTTATGTCACAAGTGTGTGATTTTTCAAAAAGGATCTGGACGGATACAGAAACCAGCTTTCCCTTTGCAACCAGTTTCGGTAGACTCCCCTTTTCAGCAGTGAGGTCTAGATATTATAGGCCCAATCAATCTTCCATCCTCGCAGTAGCATAAATATATCATAATATCCATATATTAATTCACCAGGTGGTCCGAGGCTGCCCCATTAAAAGATGTAAATACCAGCCAGGTAATATCCTTCTTGAATTCAAATATTATTACTCGTTTCGGTATCCCTGAATGCCTGGTCTTTGATAATGCTTCTTATTTTTTGTCTCTTGAAATGAGTGATTTCTCTCTAGAAAAAGGAATTAAATTAAAGTACTCTGTCAGCTATTACCCCCAAGGCAACGGTTTGGCAGAATCAACTAATAAAAATCTGATCAAAATTATCAAGAGAACGGTCTCCGAAAACCATAAAAATTGGCATAACGCATTGTTAAACGCAATCTGGGTTGATAGAGTAACTCCTAAAACTGTTGTGGGTAACTCACCTTTCTTTCTCGTTTACGGCAGGGAGGCGATTCTTCCACCACATGTCCTTCTTCCATCTCTGCAGTTATCGTAGAAAGTACAGGAAGAAGACTGTCCCCCTTTGGAGAGTCGAATTAACGCTTTGTTAAAATTAGAAGAAGTGAGGGCTCAAGCAAAATGGAAATTGGATCAACATCAACTCATTGTTAAAAACTAGTTTGATTCCAATTCTGCCTTTGACAGAAATTTTGAGGTAGGTGACCCTGTCCTAAAATGGGACAAACCTCATGAGGGAAAAGGAGAGCATACTAAGTTTCAGAACTTGTGGTTGGGACCATTTTTAATTGCTGAGAAATTGGGTCCCAGTTCCTTTCGATTACAGAATTTAGAGGGGCAGCCAGACATCTTTCCGGTAAATGGCCAAGCTCTAAAAAAATACTTTTCCTGATGACGCTCCCATACACACTCTGTAAATATTTTTTGTTTTGTCTGCTATTTGTTTTTCTTTGTCGGTTTGTTTTGATTTTTTCTTTATGCGTATCGGTCTTTCTTTTTGAAACACACATGCCTGCATCACGGACTAGCTCAGATGAAGAGAACAGAAAAATTTCCCCTCCAAAATGACTGTTGAAAGTTGTTTAAACATCAATTGTGGTATTTCTATGAGTTTGCAGCCATGTTGAAGATAATTTGTTGTTTGAAAAACGTTTCTTGATTTCAATCTGCAACTGAAGGTATTCACGATCATCCATAAAAATTATTTTTACGCTGTCCCTGTTCCTTAAGAGAACAACTCAAAGATGTCTCCCTGCTCTTGAAAGTCAGTTTTATTAAAAAACTATTTCTAAATCTTGATGAAGGACAGCTAAGAAATTTCTTCAAGGTCTGTGACATACTAAGATGTGTTAAAAAACTAAAATTTTCAGCGTCACCCCGCTCTATTAAATATCTTTAAAAAACTAAATAAATTTTCAGAGAGCTGTGGGAAGTGCTTGTAAACCTGCCGGGATACTGAACAGGTCTGCTGGCAGCAGGTAAATGCATGCATGACGCCAAGATAACTTTGTCATGGTACTGAACAGGCCCGCTGGCAGCGAAGCAATGTCAGGTAAAAGAAAACTCTTAGATATGGATTCTTTCTGACCTTAAATGTCCTTCGTTCTAATCTGGAACTTCTTAACAGGATACAGATATCAAAGTGGGTTAATTGACATCCCTATCGAGGCTATGGACACCTGCTGGGAGCAGCGGCCCTGTCAATAGTATTGAAGATTTTAACTTTAATATCGTGACTCTCTTATGTTAAGATTGTTGTCATTTTTCGTCTCTTTAAAATAACAGTTGTCTGAAAACTGGAATGCATTATAATTATTTACGATGTTCAGACATCTTTTCAGTTGTTTTTTATTCAAATCTTTTCTGATTATCCTAATCTGAAATCGTCATTTGGCAGAGATAACTGCTTCTCCCAGCGTGTCGCCATTGTTGGTAGCAATAATATAATTTCTATTGTTTGTAAGCTGCCTACACAGGGTCTCTAAATTTTCATTACTCGTCATGAGCATTCTCACTAAACGACACTTGTCGCTTGTCGCTTTTTACATATCTTCTTTTTTATTTTTGTTTTCATGACTGTAAGCATGAAAAATCGCGGCTGGAATTGACATTTTGTTTTGATTTGTGATTAAAGGAAGACTGCTCATGTGGTTTATTATAGAATTGTCATATTTTTGCTATGAACATGTTGCTCTCCTTGTTAATAACCCCTTGGTTCTAAACATGCATTGGTTGCATAAGTGAAAGACCTCCATTCATTAATATTCGATTGATATTGATGGAGTTTTGATTCATGAAACTTTGAATTATTCAATTGTTATTCGATGCACTTACCTTTGTGATTAATCTATGACTGTGTGTACTATGGTTTTCAAAGTTCTCTGATTCTAATACGTACCCAATGCCAAGGTGGCATACGAAGTACAACATGCCATTACTCTTCTGTATGGTCTCGGGCTTCACGATTTTGTTTCCACACATGGTGATTAACGCCTCTACCTACCGTTTGAACTGTCATAACATTGTTTTGTTGAGGCTTGGGGCTATGGCTCTGTGGATTTTTATCAAACCCTACCTGTGAGTTGTGTGTCGATTCCCTTCCATTCGCCATGGCCCCAGTGGTAAGGGTAGAGTCGAATGGCATCCAAACCCTGATATCATATGATAACGCCAGGGACGATTTAGAAAGGAATGGTTGGCATTTGTTTATTGAAAAATTTAAGGGTTTCAATTTTCGAGTCGCCCAAGAATTTTCCTTGACCTTCAATTGATCCAGGGCAAAGATAGGTGACATGCAGTTAGAAGTAACAGAAGAGTTTTTAAGCCAATCCATGGGTTTACCAGTTGTCGGGCAAAATTGGTTCAAGAATGCAAAAGTTGAAGAGGTCCCCTGGACTTTGATGTTCACCTCACGGAAAATTACTAGTTGCGATTGACATATGCTAGTCTCATCCTTAAAACCTAGGTGGCATGATCTAATTGCTATTGTGAAACAATTCATTACATGTGAAGGAAGATTTGGATTAGTTTTCCTGTATCATTTGTGCTTTCTTATGAGTTTCATTGGCTTCCCGTTGAATATGCCCTACTTCCTGCTTAGAAGTCTGTACAAGATGGGAAAATGGTTTAAGAAGCAGAGGTCTGATTCGAGTTTATTACATCATGGTTTAATTAAAATTATCCTTGTGCATCAATTGCAATTACAAAACGATTGTTGGGATGCATTTATTTCACGAAATGGCTTTGGCAACAGTGAGTTGGAACAAGTTGATAAACCGGTCATTGTTGAAACCCTTGTGAACACTACAGCCTCTTCTCCATCGCTCCTGCCCTGTGATCTTTCCCCTAATAATGAACCCTCTACCTACCCTGATGTCACTCGACAGGACAATCAACCGGGTTCGCATCCAAAGGATAGCACTAAAAAAGTTATGAAACCTATAGGGAAGAAGCACAAGGGCAGTGTCGATGTTAATTTTAAGAATAAAAGGGTTGGTCGTTTGATCTCATGAAGTGTTCGAAATAAAATCAAACCATGTGCAGACACAAACAACACGATTAATGTGAGCGAAGATTCAAACTCGGAAATCAAAAGATTTTTGGCTGAAGAAGATCCCGTGTCATACGGGCTCTATCCTGACACACCCTATGACTATGTAAACAACCTACCTCCATGTCTAAAGGATAACCCAGAATTCTTGGGCATTCAACTCTTTGATAAGCCTACCTTTCACGTGGATGATTCTCCAACCCTTAATGCTGTCAGTGCCAATGCACAGTCTCTACAGCTACAGTGTGATGAGTGTCGATCTTGGATAGACAGGTATTATACTGATATGTCTCTGCTACAGTCTTGACTTAAATATTTAAAAGACCAAGTGGATTTGTTGACAAACGAGAACAATAGACTCCAATCCATAACCCAAGCAAAGGAGAAACGCCTAAAAACTACAGGATCTGTCATTTTCAAGAATGTAGAGGCAGCAACAGCAATCATAAACTCCAAGATTGCTTGATATGTTTTAATTCCATGATTTGAGGTATGATCTTTTTAAATTTTAGCATGATTTTGTCACTCTCAAGTTAGGATATACGATTTGATTGAATAGATTGTCTTTCTTATAAATATTAGTTTGTTTTATTTATTGAATAAAATATGAATGTAGTTACTATTATAACTAGCTACAGAATCGTAAGATTCTGTAGCCAGTTAGAAAATTTTGAATTGCTTGATTTGACAATTGAAAACATATTTAAAATTTCCCCATTTTCATTTGTTTTCAGGAACCCATGATTTCCAAGGAGATATGAGGCACTGTTGAGATCTCCCAGCCATATCAACTTTGTGTTTTTAGTAAATAGATTACGTTGTTGGTATTTTTATTCAGTGAAATCAGGGAGGTTGCATCCCCCATATTTTTGAAATAGATTTGATATTATCAACATGAAACAATTTTGTTTCCTGGAACCTATATAAGCATGTTATTTTGTATACATTTGATCATCTCAGCCTTGGGCAAGACTATGGATTTTTCATTTACAGACTTGAATGAAATATAATACTCGTCACAACTTTAGCTTTTCCGTATTGTGGTTTTATTCAAGTCATGTTTATTTCAATTGGTAAATAGATTATGATTGCTTTCGTTGTCATGGTTTACTACAAGTTGGTATGATAAAAGTTTATATATTATCCATGTTTCATGTTCTAGATTTAACACACAGTAATCATTTGTTCAAACTTGAATTAAGAGATTTATCTTTATCTTTGATTGAACGTTTATATACAAGTTCTCACAGCAAGATTTATCTTAATGTGGCTGCTTGTAAAATTATGAGATTGTTGTGATCGTATCTTTTATGTGTTCTGTCATTCGAATTCCATCATTACTGCTTCACATTTATTAGAAGCAAGTTCAGGATCTGTTGCAGGTTTACCTCGTCAGATAAGGTGACTAGATGCTACACATTGAACAGATATTGGATGCGATAATAGGTCAGCCTGTTATTTAATTTCATTAGTATAATAGATATAGAAGTTCCTTGTAGTTAAAACACTTTTTATCATCTGTTATTTCTTTGTTTAATTAGACAGTTTGATATTCGATTTCTTTTATATAAACATTATAGGAAAACAAATCAACAATAGCTTTACCGTTGTTTAAAAAATCAATTTACATTTGATTTTCACGGATTTAGATTAAAATTCGTATTTTGTACATATTATATATATATATATTAGAAATAGAATTATTTGTATATTGTGCATATGATAACTAGAATTATTTTCTAAGTATTAGTTAGTTAAACTGTAGATATATATTAGATGTATATATATTTATTAGCGATTGTTATTTATTAAATCATTGTTTTTTTTCTTTAGTTATTTTCCACTTTCTTTAGGACTTAGATCGGCCAACGGAGCCGCTAAACCCGTCGGAGTGAATTAATCCAAACGACTTGGGTTAATTGGACAACCTCGGACCGGATTCACTCCTCCAGTTGACGAGCGGTCAATTTCGCTCGTCAACAAGCCTCTCATAGTGTAGCAAAATTTGGTAATGGGTCATGGTCCATTCTCTCATGAGAAGAAGGGGATGAAGGCCCAGAGGCTGATGCAGTTTCTCTATACATGCATGTTATTTCTAATTTACAAAGGCCACAATAAAATCCTCAGGCCAGCTTGAAGTCTACCCCCTCTAATGGTAATTTCCCCTATCCGGATGTGAATGAATGAACCAAATTATAAAGTACAATAGCCCGATAGAAAACTGAAGGAATGAAGCTTGAAACCTTATAAAGGGGACTTGCAAATGATAATTGGGTATCTAAAGGAAAATTAATGGGTTTAGAATGAAAAAAGTAGCAAGGAAAGGGAATCTCAAGCAAGAAAGTGTTGCCTCTACAAAGGTGCTCATAGAAATGGATTAAATGACAGAATAGGGCATGAATTAAGCCCTAAAACCATATCACTATCACACTTACTCTTGAAGGTTTATTTCTTACCTCCTTCCCTCAGGACCTATCCTTCTACCTGGACCTTTTATTTCCCGTCTAGGTTGGCACACCTAATAAAGTTGGATGAAGGCCCTCCCATACCTAAACTTGCCAAATCACATGAGGTCGAGGGTTGGTGTGATGCTCTAAGGGGATACTAAGGTGAATTGTTTACGTGGCTTATATCTTAAGTAATAGCTTACTTTTCATTCTTTAAGTACTAATGTTTATTGTGAACCTGGGATAACCTTGTCTTATACCTTTCCTTTTCTTGGATGCCACTAATATGGTTCTTTGAGGGAAGTCCTCGGCTTGTCCCTAGGATGTTTGTTGGAACAGGGGTAGACTCGGGGTTCAGATCTAACATCACACCAACAAGCCCTAACTATTGGCCCTTTCGGCAACACCTGTGAAGCAAATGTAGTCTCACCCAAAGTAGCAATAGGGGGTTGAAACACACAGGTGTCTACAACCAGAGGAAATGAAAAATGAATTCAATGCAACTACACGCAACAAAATATTATTCTTTATCTTCCTTAGGCCTACTGTGCAAGTGTTGGCACAAAGGCAGACCCAAGGTTCATCTCTAAGAGCGCACAAACAAGCCCTAGCTACTGGCCCTTCCGGTAACACCTATGAAGCAGATGCAATCTCACCCAAAGTAGCTATGAGGGAGTTGTAGGACAGAGATGTCTACAACCAGGGGAATATCAAGTGGTTCTTATTACAACAACAACATAACACACATTTACCATTCAACTAGCTAGATCTATCCTTCACAGCTATAGATCTGATCTAATACAATGATACAGATAACAATATAACAAAAACAGAGCTCAAAGCATCAATCACACACACAACAACAGATGTACGTGGTTCACCCTCTCTCTAGGGCTACGTCCACAAAATTGTGCTTATGATATATTAATATAAAGCTTACAGTTCTGATCTACGCTCTTGGCCAGCAGATCCTTTCTCCTCTCTCTCTCCTATATCCCCTTCCTACGCAACCAGCTGTAGGACTTGATCTTCGCACCTAGATGAAGATCTTACAATACCAGAAGGCTCTCTCTAACATCACTTCTCTCACCCCTAATACAATATTCTCCCAATGAACAATAATCAATAACAAGGCAAAGCCACAGTACCCCCCCGACCTAGGTCCTCTCGACCTCTATTTATACATTATAATCCCTCACCAACAGCCTCAGGTCGAAACCTAGGTGTCAAAAACCCTAATTACCAAAACCCTAGGTGTCTACAACCCTAGGTCAACTTGACCCATTCTTTTCGGGCTTCGCCAACCTGTCTTTCCTTCTTCATCTCGCGGTGCTCCAAGGCATCTAATGTTGGCTTTTTCCATTTCCTGAGTCATCATCGGTCCATCTTCCTTGTTGATCTGTCATCCTCGATCTCCTCATCCAATGGCTTGCTTTTCCACACTTCGCTCCATCTTTTCTGTTCTTTTGCTTACTTCGCCCTAGTGACAGTCATTGTCTCTCCCGTGAAGCTCATTTTTTACCTTTTCTTCCTTGTTCTTCGCTTCCTTCCATAACCAAGGGCCAACAGGCCCCCAACACTCACCTGTGACTGGTCCCGAGGCACATGAGATTTGATCCTCTTGTTTTACTTCGAATTTCGACTGCGTAGTGCAGCCCTTGCTTTCTACTTTATGCCTCCTTCCATCCTTGTGCAGACTGTCTTTTCTATGTCTGGTACCCAGTTTCAACTGCACCTGGTACCTAGACCCTTGTCTTCTTGATTCTAGTGAGAGTTGTGAGGCAGCTGGTTGTCATAGTACAACTTCAGCCAACTCCCATTCACCAAGCCTTTCTTCCAGTCTCCTTTCAATGTCTTCAGCTGCATAACTCCTCCTTTTGTAACATAGGCAATCTCATATGGTCCTAGCCAATGCATTCTGAACTTCCCAGGGTGTTTGATAAACTTATTGTCATATACCTTTACTAAATCACCTTGCCTAAATATCTTCTTCTTGATGTGTCGGTCATGATAGGCCTTTTCTCGTTCCTTCTGAATTTGTTGATGGAAGCCTGCAATGAATCTGTCTTCTTCTAGTTCGACCAACTGTGCTAGCCTCTCATGAATAGTGTCAGTATTATCCATGTCTGTAAATGCAACAATCCTTAAGCTTGGTACCAAGTACTCCATTAGGACAACAGCTTCAAGACCATAAACCAACTTGAAAGGGGTCTTCATTGTTAATTTCTTGCAAGTGGTTCTATAAGCCCAGAGTATTGATGGTACTCTTAAATCCCAGTCATCCCTATTCACACTGTAAATTTTTGTCAATGTTGTCTCCAAGATCTTGTTGAATGCTTCAACCGTTCTGTTTTCTTTTGGATGATAAGGTGTACTCTTCTGATGGTGGAATGCAAATTCTTCAGTCAGGGATTCCACTGTCTTATTGATGAAGTGTGTACCTTGATCACTCATAAGGATCTTAGGGCATCCAAACCTGGTTATTATGTCATCAAATATAAAACACACAGTTGTAGCTACACTACAATCCTTGACTTCTCTTGCTTCGGCCCATCTAGTCAGGTATTATGTCACAGTGATAATATATCTTTCTCTGGTGCGCTTCCCTGGTGGGTTTATAGGTCCCACGAAGTCAATGGCCCATTTTTCAAATGCTTGTAGGGTCATCTGTGGTGCTAATGGAATTTCATATCTTCGGGATGGTTTTCCAACTTGTTCGCATACATTGCATGCTCTGGCATATTCTTTAGCATCTCTATGTAACGTAGGCCACCAAAGGCCAGCTCACAGAACCTTCTGCGCAGTTGCTTTTCCTGCATAATTTCCTCCTGCAATGCCTTCATGAGCTTCTTCGAGGATCATAGGGCATTCTTCCTCCATCACACATCTTCTTAGGATCTCATCAGGTCCCATTTTATATAGCTGACCAGCTATCAATGAAAAATATGCAACGCGCACCACTAGTTGTTTCTTTTGCGGAATTGTGTACTCGGCTGGAGCCATTCCTGTTGACATGAACTGGACTATGTTTGCGAAGTAGTCATCAATATTTATAATGGCGAGAAGTTGTGCATCCGATAGTGTATCCTCCAGACTGGTAGGTTCTTCGCCATGTTCCAACCTCGACAGGTGGTCTGGGACCTTATTCATTCTTCCTGGCTTAACTATGATCTCAAAATCATATTCTTGAAACAAGAGAAGCAATCTGTAGATTCTCCCCTCCAACACTGGCTTGTTGACTAGGTACTTCAATGGTGAGTGATCAGTAAATATTTTAAAGTGTCCTCCCAACAAGTAGTGTCAAAATTTTTGCAATGCATACACCATGGCTAATCCCTCTCTCTTTGTAGTAGTGTAATTGATTTCAGCTGTAGATAGTTCCTGCTGGCAAATGCTAATGGATGGTCAATGTCCCCTTCTCCAGGTTGTGCTAGTACTGCTCCTAATGCAATAGAATATGCATCAACATGCACATGAAATTCCTTGCTCCAGTCTGGAAAGACTAGGATGGGCGCAACCACCATCTTTTGTTTCAGTGTGTCAAAGCTCTGTTATCATTTGTCTATCCAACCAAACTGACAATCTTTCTTTAATAAATTCTTCATTGGCGCAGTAATCTGAGCATATCCTTTGATAAACTTCCTACAATAACCAGTATGTCCTAGCCCAGTGCGCAATTGTTTGACTGATGTAGGTGGTGATAAATCAACTATAATTGCAATTTTGGATGGATCCACCAACAATCCTTTCTTGCATACAATATGACCTAATAATACTCCAAATGGTGAGAAGAAGATGCACTTCTTCAAATTCAAAGAAATTTGACACTGCCTGCATTTATCCAGCATTAGCCTTAGACATTCAATATGATTTTTCAACAAACTAAAAACAGTACAGTCATCAAAGTATGCTTCTAAAAACTTATGCAAAAATTCTTTCAACGCTTCAACCACCACCCTGGAAAAGATGGTTGGGGCATTCTTCAGTCCAAATGGCATTACTGTATATTGGTAGGATCCCCAATCTGTGGCAAATGTGGTCTTATTCCGGTCCTCCTTAGCGATGCGGATTTTATGGTATCCTGAAAACCCATCTGTAAAAGAATATACTTCTTGGCCTCCTACATTATCCAACTCTTTGTCTGTGAAATGGGTAGGGAAAGGATCATGTAGAAAAGCATCATTCATCTTCTTGAGATCTAAGCAAATCTTGATCTCACCTGTCTTCTTATCTTGCACTACCATGGGGCTAATCCACTCTGATTCTTCGACAGGTTCAATAATCCCTGCTTCCAGCATTCTGTCGAGCTCAATCTTTACTTTTTCCTTATATTTCGGGTTCAATCTGTAGGGTCTTTGTTTGACTGGCTTCACATATGGTTTCAAAGGTATTCTCATTTCACCCATAGGTCCTTTGATTCCCTTCATATCAGTGAACTTGGTCGGGAACAAGTCTTGATACTCCTGCAGTAATTCTATGATTTTGTTAGTAGTAGCAGTGTCCCAGTAATCTCCGACATTGGCAAGTTTTGGTGTCTCCTCTGTCCCGATATTGACTTTCTTTATCTTTATCAGTTGTCCAATTAATGGCAGTTCAACTCCTGGTCCTTCCACATCTCTCTGACCTTTTGTTTATGCGATATGCATCTTCCTTGGATCATCGTCTTCGTCGGCATTGATGTTATAGCAGGTCTACAGTTTCTAGAGGGGTGTAGTCCATTCATCCTCTTATTGCACCAAAGGGAGGCCATATGCCTCCTCAAATACTTTATGTCTCACCATCTGTAGTGCTTGATCTACAGAAGGAAATTCACTGTCAAACAAAAAAGTGGTTATAAAATTTTGGATCATACCTTCCCATTCTGAAGTGACAAGGCACAGCTCCGCTTGAAGGTACCAGTTAATCGGGGTGGTATCCAACGTATTGACAAATTTGTGTACCCATTGTTCTCTAGGAATTTCACTTCAGGTCTCTTCGCAGCTCCGTACATGTTCCTTTGGAAATCTTTGACCTGTGTACTGTGCTTCGCATCTTCCTACTTGTGCTGAAAACCGCGCTATCATAAAGGTTCGACATTGTGTCCAGTCTGTAATATTTCTTTTATGTGTCCCCCACCATCTTTCTGGTGTAGAATTCATGGCCTCATCCATTGCCAACAACCTCTGTTGTGTTCGTACACTTGTCTCAAATTCTGATAAGAAGTTTTCTAAGGGGTTCAACCCATCAAATGTGGGTATATTACTCACTATTGTGCCAATCCAAAAAACTTCTCTGGTTAGCCTAGCATATTTTCTTGTAGATACTTCGTACATCTGGTTCTGTCAGTTCTCCTGCTCTTCTTCTGAGTTGGATGAACATGTACTGTCACTTCGCCAGCTCAGATTCCCGTCAGTTGTAGGGTTGATATAATCCTACTGTCTAGTCATTAATTTGTAAATGTTTTCCAGTTCAAATGTGTGGTCCTCTTCTCTGATCGGTTCTGTGTATCGTGGACCCTCATCTGGATCTAAAGGTGCAATGACCCTAAGGCTAGCTTTCTCAAATGTCATGCATCTTTTCATTAGATCAACAACAGTGAAATTGTCAAAGGCCCAATCAATTCCTAATAATGCAGGGTAAGGGCAGCTATCATCAACAATTTCAATTACCTCAAAATCTGCAAAGGTTCTTACTCCATCGATGTCCACTGGGACATTCTCTAATCGTCCAAATGGGCTGACAGCTTGTTGATTAGCCATGCGAAGCCTGATAGGGGAATATATGAGCTTAGGTTTTCCCATCAATGCCCAAGTTTGCTTCGTCATGACATTGACCTCTGACCCTAAGTCGAGGACCACATAGTCAATTTCATACTCTCCTATCTGAGCATTCAAGTGTAATTATTTATTTGTCCTTCTCCTTTTTCCAATTTGGTGCACTGCTCTATTCAGTAAGGGGTCTATTTTTCCTAGTTCACATTGCTTGATCAAATCTTGTAATTCTTGTATAGCCCCTTTATCTTGAATCAACTTAACACAAGTGTACAAGAATTTCATGAGTTTTCTTACCTCTTTCCCTTCTGTTGCTGATGCGGACGGATCAAACGCCTGAGGCATGCCATATTCTTTGATTTATGGTTGTCTCTTTGATGAAGAGCCTTGATCTCCTTTGAACTCTTTCCTTGCCTCCTCGAATATTTGTCTTTTTTTCTTAGCATCGAACGTTGGGGTATTTTCCATATCCTTCCTGACTCCATGGTCATTTTCATTCTTTCCTTGGGCTGCTCTGTATTCTCCTGTAGAAGCGCCTCCTCGAGTAATAATAGTGACTCTAGGGTCTACTCCGTGAGGTTCAGCATATATCAGTTGTACTTGTGGGTTCTGCTGGGGTCCTTGTCTTTCCTGAAGTTTAGCCAGCAGCATAGGGTATTCCTCTATGACATGCTCGAAGGAGTTACAGTAACTACAGGTTGTGCAAGGATTCTGACAATCCCTTGCTAAATGTCCTAGCTGTGCGCAATTGTAATAGATTACTTTTCCTCAACCTCAGCCCATACCTCCTCCTCCTCCTCCTCCTTTGTAGCCACCGCGAGGAGTGAAATTTCCTCTCCCTGAAGAGTTGTACTGCAGAGTGTTTCCCTCTCGTTGTAATTCACCTTGAATCTTGTATATGTCTCTCGACCTTTCATGCATGAGATCATAAGCTCTACAATCCCAATCATCATGCCCCACTAATTTACAGAATGTAAAATACAATTTTGCGGGTGTCTGGACATACTTATGCATGTAGTAGCACTCACCTAGGCGATGCCTATTTCTGCATACATCGCACCAAGGTAGGTTAACTTGCTTTAAGGGGCTCAGTGCCCCTAATGCCAAGTACTCATGAAATAAGGGACAATGTTCCTTATCATGGCCTTCAGATCTGCATCTTACACACTAGATATCTTCCCTTTTGTCTTTTCCCTTATCTTTCTTCATATCCTCGACCTGTAAAGACAAACTAGTTAGTTGGCTCATGATTTGGCTAATGCCTGAGCTAGATTCTCCCATTGGTGTTGATTCAAGATTCATGGTGATCTCCAAAGCTTCTGCTTAAGATGCAATCTTCTACTGCATCAGAGGGATCCTTATGTGTGGTAACAGCGCAACGATGAACCATTCTTTGTTTTGTTCGTCAGGGATCTGGAAAGTTAATCGGCCTATCAGGGTCTTGAATCTTTGGTCGAACTCCCAAACAGGTTTTGCTACCTTTTATTTAATCTCTTTTAGTTCCGTAATACATTGTGACTCCGACTTAGGTTTCTTAAACTCTGCAATCAGTGCATTCTTGATCTCATTCAGGGGTTTAGGTTGTGTCAGTCCTTGGACAAGTTTCATGTACCAGCTCAGTGCGCAATCCCTTAGCATAGTGTGGAACTGGGTTCTCTTGATGGCTTCATCGGTGATACTTTTGATATTCCATATGGCCTCACACAGAAACCAATGTTGATCTAGATCTTCAAATCCATCTCCTCTAAAGATAGGGAGTCTCATTTCATCTGCCATAGAGCTAACTAGGGTTCTTGTCTGAGTAGATGTTGAGCTACTAGTAATAGTACTCTGAAGACTCTGGTGGTTCTGACTATTCTGACTAGTAAGTATTATTGGGACAACAGGAGGATTAACGTTACTTACTTTAGTAGTTCACGCAGTTCCTGAGGTTTTTGGATCGTTTTGGTGCAGTTCTATAGCTTCCCCTTCTTCTGTTCTGGTGGGCTCTGGATGCTCTTCGTTGGTTAGATCTACCTCTTCTCCACTATAGAAACCCTCTTCCCCATAGTTTTGCTTAAACAAGTTCTCAAGGTGAACTCCTTGGAATTCTTTCCCACTGTGCGTATATCCTACTTCTATGTTGTTGTCGCTGTCTGAGATCTTGACCATTATCCTTTTCAGGTCCGATCAATCTACTGTATCTTCAAGATGTAGTTTTCATGCAAGAGCATCTTGATTCTTAGCCTCAGGAAGTGCAAAAATTTTCCTCTGGGTCCTTTGAAAAAGTATCTCTCGGCTTGGCTATACGATTATGTTATGTCAACAGCAAACTCGGTGATATACCCTCCAATGGTACTATCAACCCAGTGATCTACTGCACTGGATATAGCATTGTCGACTCTCTTGACCTTCTGGATCAATGTTGGTGTCCAAACCACAAGAGGTCTAATCTGATTTCAAACTGTGTGTCGGCTAACCTGGCTAACCACTCATGTAGCTCCTGATGGATTCCTCCAAAGAAAATCCCGTGAATGTTGGTGAAGATGTATCTTTGTAGACAGTATTCAGTGCTTATTTTAGGGTTCTTGTTCTGGGATTCAGCGAGGTCCTTCTCTTGGTCCTCTATCCACTTATGAATCTTTTTCTTCGATGGGAACCACCTTGACATTCCCTTAAAAATATTCATGTCCCGGCAATGAAACCATTTTTTGGCACAGGGGCAGACCCAGGTTTCAGCTCCAAGAGAGCACCAACAAGCCCTAGCTATTGTCCCTTCTGGCAACATCTGCGAAGCAAATGTAGTCTCACCCGAAGTAGCTATGAGAGGGTTGTAGGACAAAGATGTCTACAACTAGGGGAATATCAAGTGGTTCTTATTACAACAACAACATAACATGCATTTACCATTCAACTAGCTAGATCTGTCCTTCACAGTTATAGATCTAATCTAATACAATGATGCAGATAACAATATAACAACAACATAGCTCAAAGCATCAATCACACACACAATAACATATGTATGTGGTTCACCATCTCTCTAGGGCTATGTCCACAGAACTGTGCTTATGATATATTAAGATAAATCTTGCAGTTCTGATCTGTGCTCTTGGCCAGTAGATCGTTTCTCCTCTCTCTCTCCTATATCCCCTTCCTGCGCACCCAGCTGCAAGACTTGATCTTCACACCCAGCTGAAGATCTTACAATACTAGAAGGCTCTCTCTCACAACACTTCTCTCACCCCTAATACAATATTCTTCCAATGAACAATAATCAATAACAAGGCAAAGCCACAGTACCCCCCCGACCTAGGTCCTCTCGACCTCTATTTATACATTATAATCCCTCACCGACAGCCTCAGGTCAAAACCTAGGTGTCTACAACCCTAGGTCAACTTGACCCATTCTTTCCAAGCTTCACCAGACTATCTTTCCTTCTTCATCTCACGGTGCTCCAAGGCATATAATGTTGTCTTTTTCCACTTCCTGAGTCATCCTCAGTCCATCTTCCTTGTTGATTTGTCATCCTCGATCTCCTCATCCAACGTCTTGCTTTTTCACACTTTGCTCCATCTTTTTTGTTCTTTTGCTTACTTTGCCCCAGTGACAGTCACTGTGTCTCCCGCGAAGCTCGCCTTTTACCTTTTCTTCCTCGTTCTTCGCTTCCTTCCATAACCAAGGGCCAACAGTAAGTTATATCTCATATCTAACACAATAACATAATAGAAGCATATCAAATGACAAAGAACCCAATACCAATCACACATAACACAAGATATATGTGGTTCACCCTCTCTCTAGGGCTAGGTCCACAGAACTATGTTTCTTGATATATTATGTGAAAACATACAGTTCTATCTGCACTCTTAGCCTGCATATCTCTCTCTCTCTTTCTCTCTCTTCCCTCCCTACGCACCCAGTTGCAGGGTTGATCTTCGCACTCAACTGAATATCTTACAATACAAAAGGCCCTCACACTAGCACTTCTCTCTCACACAGTAGTACTCACTCAATCACACAATAACAATGAACTCTCAACCAACTTAGCACCAACCCATCCCAGGTCCTTTAGACCTCTATTTATACATTAAAATAGCTCTCGAACATCCTTAGGTTGAAACCTAGGTGTCAAAACCCTAGATACCAAAACCCTAGGTCAACTTGACCAGTGTTTTCAGGGCTTCGCCAACCTGTCTTTCCTTCCTTCTCGCACGGTGCTCCAAAGCATCCAACGATGGCTTTTTTCATTTACTGAGTTGTCCATGATCCATCTTCCTTGTTGATCTATCCATCCTCTATATCCTCATCCAACGGCTTTCTTTCTCTTACTTCGCACCATATTGTTACAGGTGAATCCCCCTACGGACAAGCGGATTCCCTCTTGGTCTCTAGACCCCTAAGACCAAGACAGAAAAGTTCTTAACATGGACATTGACATCCTTTTAGATCTAATTAATATAATGAATGAAGAGGAAGAAGAAAAGTGTACCTTTTTTAAATGGCATTTGTCCTCGCAAAATCCAAGTTGAGCTTCACTCCTGAGCTCCTTAATAGGTCCTGTAGAACAAACAAAGATACAATGGGCTTCCTATTCTATTGAGATTAGCTCAAATACAGATCTATCTAGTGAAGACAAGTTCATGTGGAACAAACATAAACTTGAAAGAAACAGGCCAAACATGTATGTATATTAATGAGAACAAATGAAGAGTACTTACAGAACAAACTTGATGAAGGTGCAACAACTTCTTTTAGTTCTCTTTGTCCAGCCCCTTTGCTCAAGTAATCTAGATTGATTATGCTTCAATGGTGCCTCACTTATGAGATCATAAGTTTGGAATAATTCTCAATATCCATCCCCTCCTCTTCCATGGAAAGCCCTCATTATATAAGATTTGGAGGCTTAACCACCATGGAGAGGATCTCTCATCAAATCCACTAAGAAAGGGATCTCTAATTTATTTAGGGAGAAAATATCTCTTAAGGATTTTGGGGAGGAAATATATCTCAAGGATTTTAAGGAGGAAATATTTCAACCATCTATGAGATCCTCCGCCTTCCCTAAAAAATAGGAAACCAAATGTGAGGTGGATTCTCACATTTAATTACTTTCTTTTTCATGAATATTAATAATAATTCATGTGCACTTGGTTCTCTCACTTAATCAATTTATTTTCCGTGAATATTAATAATAATTCATGTGTACTTGGTATTTTGGCCTTCATGTAATATATCCCTCCTCCATATTGACTAGGGATTGTGACATAGGTTATTCCATGGTTTCAAGGTGTATGAGACACTTATATGACACTTTACAACACTTAGGGCGAGGTACCTAGGTGTGCAAATTTCATGTGTAACAGAATGCCCCATAAAGTGTGAGGCCAGAAGAGAGAATGATGGCCGAAACACTTTACAAATATTTAAAGAAAGGGTGTGGACTCGGAGAACCTTGTAGAAGCTACAAACAACCATCAAACAAATGTTATGACATGTTTCAAACCCAAGGCAGGCATACCTATGCTTGAGTGATAAAGACTTTCCAAGTATGGCCTCCATAAAATACATTGCGGATCCATAATCATATTGAATGAGGAGTATAGCCACCAAAGATACAATGTGGATCTATACTTCCATGACATGAACTGATCGTAGCCATGAAAAATACATAGTAGATCTACGAGACGACAAGACATAGCCACAGACTAATACAAAGTGGATCTATGTAATAGTATATGTGTCAATATTCAAAAGAAAATATGTCGCAACCTGGGCAAAGTATATATCAGAGTGATCACTCAACCCAACGTCTTCTTACCAATCCTGATGCAATATGATTCTAACCATGTGAATAGATGTCCTAATGTCGAACATGGCAGAAACCACTTGATTACCGGTCAATGATGTAAACTATTAACAAGCGCGAGGGAAATCACCATTGATGTCCGCCATAAAATGAGCATTGTATTTTTTAAATGGCGTTTGTCCTCGCAAAATCCAAGTTGAGCTCCACTCATGAGCTCCTCGATAGGTCCTGTAGAACAAACAAAGATACAACGGGATTCCTATTCTATTGAGATTAGCTCAAATACAGATCAATCTAGTGAAGACAATTTCATGTGGAACAAACATAAACTTGAAAGAAACAGGCCAAGCATGTATGTATATTAATGAGAACAAATGAAGAGTACTTACTATTAGCAATAAAAAACGCACTGGCAATTTTTTGAAGAATGATGCCTAATCTTGCAAGGAACTTTTGACTACCTTCCCGAGCTCTAAATGCAGATTTGAAAGCACCATTGGAAAGATTAGGATTTCTAGATGTCGATTGACTATTCAAGCATGTAAAATGGACTCTCCATGACTGAGAAATTTGATTTTAAAAAAATTTGTGCTTTCACCAGCTAACTCGTTTTGAAATTTGCTAGTTAGCTGGTGAAAGCTCTGTTTTTCACCGGCTAAGGAGCGGATTTTTGGGTAAATTAGCTGGTGAAAGCCTGTCACTGCCAGAATGATTGAATTTTTGCCCAAATCGGGATTTTTTGAGTTTGAATAGTTTGAAACCTCTTCTAATGGACATTTGTTGAATTATCAAGTCCGATCCAATGGCTATTTTTGATGGATAAGGGAAAGAAGAGGTGTTTCAATCATTTTTGGTACCTTTTTCAAAGGCAGAAAATTAGGGTTTTTGCACACTTCACCAAATTCGAATTTTATCCTTGGAGGACCAAATCAAATAGCCTTGGGAGGCTAGACTGCACTTCATCAGCACTCTACTACTCTTAAAGATCATCAGATATGGATTGACTTCATCTTGAGGGTCTTTTCCTATTTTATTGTAAATATTGTTTTACTTTCTGTATTTAGAAAATTAGATCCATTAATTTAGGATCTAGACACTGTGATGTAAAGCTATAAAGCTACAAACATAAGATTAATTCAGGGTTCAAACTGGGAAGACATTTTTGGCTATTGTTATAGACTCTTATTGGATAATAGAATTACAGTCTCCTTTTGCTATCAATATCAGATTGCTCATGTATCTTGTTCCTGTACTTTATTTTAATTTGTTTTAGCTTTTAAAGACTGTCATCTCTTTGTTAAGCTCATAAACTTGAAGTGAAGGATTTCTTACTACCTTGTATCAACCCTACACCAAGTTGTATTTGGCAATCAAGATTAGTATTCTTCATCCCCTTCTTTAAAATATCTTGTCTAATTATTGTTTTCTAAAAGCATTGTTTCATTTGAATGTATGATGAGTTGTCTATTACATTAATCATTGAGTTATCCCATTGTTCCAAGCACACCTACATATCATATTCTAAAGTTACCAAGCACCTTTGATATTCAACCACAAAGGGTTTCTTGGAGTGATAACACTTACAAACCAAACTTGATGAAGGTGTAGCAGCTTCTTCCAGATCTCTTTTTCCAACCCCTTTGCTCAAGTAATCTAGACCGATTATGCTTCAATGGTGCCTCACTTATGAGATCATAAGTTTGGCATAATTCTCAATCTCCATCCCCTCCTCTTCCATGGAAAGCCCTCATTATATAGGATTTGGAGGCTTAACCACCATGGAGAGGATCTCTCATCAGATCCACTAAGAAAGGTATCTCTAA